>CABFOQ010033176.1:0-10069 GCA_900660455.1 Gephyroberyx darwinii
ACTTGTTGAGATCCTGAGCTTGGAGTTGGTCCTGGGGGAGGCAGGGGGAGAGAGGGTGAGACAGAGGACAGTTCAACCACATTGCAATTGGAATAGGTCTCACAGCTGACACTCACTGAATAACTATCAACAAGATCAATTGAGTTGAACTGACAGAGAGGGAAAGGGATCTTAAATACAAGTAGATAGGCAGAATGATCTCTTCCCTTCTATTCTTCTGCCTTATTTGTCCATCCATCCATCGATCTATAAGGTAAATCTCTATTCCTCCCCACTTCCTTCCCACTACTCCTCCATCCCTCTTTACCTGCATCTTCTTCAGATTGGGAAAATCTCCAGGTGAGATCTGATGCTCTCTTTCTATGCGGCCGTAGATCTCTCCCAGACTGGCGATCAGTTCTTTTTTCTTGTTCTCCTTCCCGAACACAGAGGGCATCTCTTTCTTTAATGAACTGATGATGTAGGCGTGGACCTGCATATGGAGAGAGGGCGAAAGATGCATATGTGCATATGTACTAGGACAGAGAGTTCAAGTAAACAGTGAGCTAAAGTTAGACATGTGAAAGCCAAACTACTGGGAAAGTGAGCTAGTCTTGATTGCTGTTGACACGTCTAGATTTCACTTGAAAAGATGAGACAAAAGAACAGACTGTCAGCTTTTTATTATGGGTCTTTAGATATGGATCTGTATGTAGGGCGAGAGAAGTGACAAATGCAGTGGTAGAAACTGGATTAGTATCTAAAATTGGGACATGGGAAGATTAAAATAGGTCCCTAAATTATTGATGTTGGCATTTTCTAACTATTCACCCACTAAGACTCTTTAACATAAACCAAAACCTACTTAGACTTTTAATTTCAAGTTAAAACATTGCAGAAGTGACCGGAAATTTGTCATGTTGCTATGGTGTGTATTTTCCTGATTCCACCTCCTGTCCTTGAAGCTCATCGTACAACATACACACCCCAGACCTATGAGCTGTCAAACAGGAAAATTGTGCTCAACACTCGTGAAACGTGTGTGTGTGTGTGTGTGTGTACATGCATTTATATTCTTCCTCAGTGTTTCTTGGAACTAAGACAGGAAGTGAACTCTCTCATCTCAAATACCCAACTTCCTGTCCAAACAGGAAACAGGAAATAATTCACTCAGAGGAGGACAACCTAATTTGTCATCTGATATTGGTTCTATGGCAGAAATGCAGCATGTTATGTCAAGGGTAACAGCTGGATGGGGTGGGGAAGGCACTGGGGGAAAAAATTATAAGGAAACACATACACACACACACACACACCTGTGGTGACACAATACAAAAAAAAATCACTGCCCATATCAGTATCAGTCTCATCATTTCAACTCAAAAACACACAAGGTCCCACAGTGCTATAGCTTGTCAACAAAACACTTGGATTAAGCTATGAGCTGTTAGAATAACACCAACATGGTGAGACGCCCAACATCATATCATCACCTGGAATACAATCACTGCTACTTTGCAACAGCCTAAATTCGTGTGTGTGTGTGTGTGTGTGTGTGTGTGTGTCTATTTTCTCCTCTCAACCTTACCTTGGCTAGTCGCGCCCTCTTGATCAGATCATTGAGTTTCCTCAGCGCTGCATTCCTTGGTAAAGACTGAATGTCCTTAAATAAATCCTGTTCCTCTGCTTCAAATAACTTCCTGTTATCTGGAATTAACAGAGGGTGGGACCAGAACGAACCGATGTACACACGGATCACCTGCCAATGAGACAGAGAGAGGGAATCAGTTTCCCCCCCATATAAGCCAGTGACCTTATAGACTGTTAGTAACTGAGCCAGTATGGCAGCTAGCCAGGCAGGTTACCTCAGGGGTGTTGACTATTTTCCCCAGTGACCACATCAGGGCGCCGTACACTCTCATCAACTGCTGCGTCTCTATCTGGTCAGCTTTGTTCAACACAACCCTGAAAAAAGACAACAGAAGGGCATAGAATAGAATAGAGTAGAGTAGAATAGAATAAACCTTGCCATTATTCTTCGCAATACTTCGCAAGTGTACCCTTTATTCTCTGAAACCACAAAATCCCCAGCTGTTATTAATGTTTTAGTTGCGACGGAGTTCAAGGCCAGCACCTGATCTTGTCTTCGTGGTTTTTCAGGGCCTTGATCACATCTGAGAACTCGTCTGAGATGTCCAGCTTGTGGGCGTCAAACAACAATATGATCCGATCCACCCGCTCTGCAAACCACTCCAAGACAGCTGCAAAGTCGTAGCCTGAGAGTCGAGGGGAGAGGAGAGTGGGGAAGAATGAAAAGGGGGTGTGCAAAAGGGAGGAAGGGTGGGATGGAGGTAAGAGTGGAGGTGATGGGAGGGTTGAGGTAAAGAAAGAATGTAAAGGGAAATAAAGATCAATGATCATTTGTGCATCCCTTCATGACTTCCTCCCCCCAGCCCAGGCAACATACCAGGAAGAAGAAAGGCTTTTGGATTGTAAGGAGAAATAATTCCTCTTCTTAACGGGGACTACTTTTATGGTGTAGGTTTTATGAACATGTTCAACGCTCTCCCAAAGTCAGACGGAATTGAACCAAGAACCTAAACTATGATGTTGCTATATCCCCAAGAGGAAACTATTAAAGCGGCTCCACGTCAACAGAGGAGGTTATAACAAGGACATCCAGATTACAACATGTTGAGAGAAAAGAACGTCTGTTTACAAAGAGAGACGGAGCTGCCAAGATCCAAACCAACTTGAACAAAAATACAAGGGCACGTACCACAAGCTTCGTAAGTATGTGGGCAGCAAAACGGTGATATTTTAGCTCCACGCTCTTTGCATGTGAAACAATTATGAAGTGCAGATTAAACCGATGAAAAGTCAAAGTATTACAGCTCTTTTTGTTCATTGTCTCCTCCATGTCAGGCTGACAGAAGTATTTGGAGAGATAATGATTATACTCAATAAAGTAATCATTTTAGTGTCTAGTCAGAAATCCCAAATGTGCAAGTCTAGATAACTAATGGATGTGATGATAAGAAGTAAACTTACTTAGTTAAGTAGTTACTTATGTAACTAAATGTCATAAAACATGTTGTCAAAAAAGAATGTCTATTTACAAAAGGGAGGGATCCAAAACAAGTGGATTCACTGTTTCACTGCATTTACACAATCATCTAACCACCGTCTACTTATTAACCTTTTGGAGTGAAGATGTTTTTTCTCATGGGTGCAAAAAAATCATCCATGCGATTTCTCCTTTGTCCTTCTTGCAGACGCTCACGGTCTCGGAGCGCCACGTGAGGAGGAGCTATGAGGCGAGTGAACAGTAGGAAGTCAGCCGGTCCGGACGACATCCCCAGGTGTGTTTTAAAGACCTGTGCTGACCAGTATTTACCTCTATGTTCAACCTGTCCCAGGCCCAGTCCATTGTACCCACGTGCTTCAAAAGATCAACCATCGTCCCTGTGCCCAAGTCCACCAACCCAGCCTGTCTGAATGACTACCGTGGTGGTCCCTGACCTCTGTGGTGATGAAGTGCTTTGAGAGGCTAATCAAGGACTTCATCTGCTCCTACCTTCCCAGCAATCTGGACCCTCTACAGTTTGCCTACTGCCCCAACAGAGCAACGGACGATGCCATCTCATACATCCTACCCACCACCCTCTCACACCTCGACACCGGCAGGGGGAACTATGTGAGGCTGCTGTTCATTGACTACAGTTCAGCTTTCAATAGCATAGTCCCCTCCAGGCTGGCCACCAAGCTCAGAGACCTTGGACTGAACCCCTCCCTCTGCGACTGGGTGCTGGATTTTTTAACACCATCACCTTTAACACTGCAGCCCCCCAAGGATCTCCAACTGTATCTGAGGACCTGACACGGACATCACACACCGACACCGTGGTCAAGGAGGCGAGACAACGCCTTTACCACCTCAGACAGCTGAGGAAGTTCAAACTCTCCCTTCAGATCCAGAAAACCTTTCACTCTGGGACCATAGAGAGCATCCTGTCGGGGAGCGTTACTGCCTGGTACAGTAACTGCTCCTCTCAGGACCACAAAGCAGTGCATGACCAGGGCCAACAGGATCATTAAGGACACTACCCATCCCAACAATGGACAGTTCAGTCTACTGAGGTCAGGCAAGCTCCTCTGCAGTCACATGGCCCAGACAGAGGCTCAGGAGGAGCTTCTATCTACATTTTTTGGCACAATTGTTTTTTTATATTGCACATTCTTTTTGCACATGTACATACACGCCTGACTTTCTATTGCTTATTTTTGCATTGCTGTATTGTCTATATATTTATTTTATTGTTAATTTGTATTTCTTGTAGTAGTTTTTTGCATATCTCCTAGTTTTAGCCTCCTTTTCCTTTTCAACTTTTAGCATAAGTACACAACCGTGCATTTCACTGCACTTTTGTACACTATAACTGTGTATGTGCAAATAAACCTCTGAACCTTGTTTGGAAAGCCATGAGTAGATTAGATCTGGAACACAAGGAGTTCACAAATATTACCTTTGACATCAAATATCCCATAGGATGTGAAGTATTAGAGCATGCACTATTTTAACAATATTATGATGTCTCAATGCTAGCAGGCCTGTTTGTGTTTACATGTTGTTGAATGAAATGTTGCCGTTGTACATATAGGGCCAACCTATGAAAGTTTCCCTGTATACTGTAAAATGTCTAACATATGTTTTCGTATGATCTCACATGGCTTCCTGACAGCTCTTCGTGTTTTAATAGATAAATGCTTGCCGACAATAAACGCCTGGTGAAATAAAATCAAATAAAACAGCTTCTACAAGCATCAAATCCTGCCACAATACATACTTTATACTTTCTTTATGTAGATATGAGTAGAATATTTTAAGTTTGTGTTCATAAATCGAAGACTTTATTCAATTCTGTATCTCAGAACGTGCGGTTATAATAAAGGTTTGACTGCAATCACGGTCTGTCAAAGTCTTGTCTGTTTTGGTAGCTAAGGCAAATATTTGTGTGGGCGAATATTAGGAGTTATAGGGGATAAAGGTTCTGCATTAGAGTATTTGATTGACTCCTTTGACTTTCTCCTCAAGGACATACTTCACTCTTACCTGGAGGAAATCCACAGGATATGAGAAGAGAACAAGGAACAATGGAGGGATGGAGGGATTAGTGAGTTAAAGTTTCAAACCAAGAGATACATGAGAGAGGGAGAAAGAAAGAGACAGAGAGTCAGTGGTAAACTGGTCACAGTGGTGATTATTATGGGATGTCAACCAAGAGGCATTTACTGTCAGTTGGCGGTGAGTAGTAGTTGTATGTTATTGCAGCAAATTGATTCTCTTGAGACCTACATTTATGAAGGATAATTTCCCCTTGCGGCCCAAAATTTCACAGGCTTTTTGTACGCTGCCGTCACAAAATGTACCTTGTCTGCATGAGTACTCAACTTTTAGCCAGCCTGGCAAATATGGCGGGGGACTGGGATAGGCTTCGACAACATAACATATTAGATAGCTTACAATGACATACCTCTGGGCCCAAACCCAGAAAAACACTGTTAGTGGACTCAACAAGGCCAGCATGGTAAAGTTCTCCCTTTGTGGGCAGGGGATGCAATCTCACTCACACAGATGTAGCTGCCATAAAAGTGCCACTTTTTTTTTACATACTTGCTGAACTGCTGTTATTGGTACAGTTCCTGCATTGCTGCTCCTCCCAGCAGAGATTTGGACACATGCAAGTTGAGGGACTTCTACAACAGCTGTCAATGTATGTTTTCAAAAAAGCTAATTCCTAATTTTGATTTTGGAGGTACAAGTTTTTCATCTGGCAGCAGTTAGCTGGATTTTCTAAACATTTCCTCGTGGGGGTGGAGCAACAGTTCAGCAGTGGCGCAGCAACAATGTAAATTGTGGAACGTCTACTATGGCTAAATCTGCAGGTCATGTATGTTCAGGCCTAGCACTGCTGAGAGAGGAGAGAGAGCACGCTGCTGCTGGCCAAAGCTGTAGAGGGTTAAGTGAGACGGATACCTTGATATTTTGAATTTTAGTGGGTTATTATTCTACACGATGTACTTTTCACATGGTGTGGAAAAAACCTTTTTCTCTTTCATCCCCTGGTTGGGATGCAGGGTCAGCCGGCTGGTACCGGAGCAGGTTAGAGGAAGTATCTTGCTCGAGGAGCCAGGAGGACGACTTCGCTAACTACTAAACCATCACACCATCCCAAAACACTGTCAGAAGTGGGATTCAAACACACACCTCCAGGGGAGACTGAACCTGAACGCAGCACCGTAGACTGTTGGGCCATCCTGATTCAATTTGTCCATCAGACTCCTCAGCTAGCTGTACACTATGTAGACACTTTTCCCAAACCATGTGACAAGTGTCTTGTGAAGAAAAATAGCAGTCTAAAATTCTTAAAAGTCAAGATATCACCTTTTGTAGCCTTTTTGTAGCTGACAGATGCCCTAGAAGTTTAATCTACAATACCTCCATAAGGACATCTACGTAGGCAGCTATAGCCTGAAAACTCCTCTGTCGCATCTGGGTGCACACACACACACACACACACAAATACAGACACATGGACATGGAATGGAAAAGTATGAAAACACAGAATAATGTATACAACAAACACAACAACAAATACATAAACATATGAAACATATAATTACATACATCACACAATAAACCCACATGGGAGTGAGAAAGAAAATGGATGAAAAGATGATGAAAATGAATATACACAAACAAAAAAACGCCACACACACACACACACACACACACACACACACACACACACACACATACACACACACACACTCTCTCTCTCTGTTCCCAGAGAAAACACAGCTGTGCTGACTCAGTAGAGGTTAAGTTTAGCCTGTATTTTTTTATATCCATGCAGACAATGGCGGGGTCATGCAACACTGTGCTGTTTATTTGGTTTGACAACATCCTCACATGACACTTTGACCTACCGAACGGCTGTTAGGGGTCAGTTCACTTTCAATTGAACCAGTTCACAATTGTAAACAAAACAATGGTAATGATGAAGCATTCAGTCTCAGCAGGCTGGATATGACGACCTTCTCATGACAAACGTTTTGGAAGTTTCAGCCACTTCCTGAAGTGAGAGTGAAATGAACCCAACCCTGTTTTGAAGCAATATGTAGGACTCCATGACCAGGATTTGTTCTTTATGCTTATTTAAACCTTGAGAATTGAAGAATTGCATCTATGTTCAATCTCAACTTGACTAAATTCAGAATTTAAAGCTACATGCACAAACGTTTTGGAGACAATGGAGATGAAAAATGCAGTGAGCAGCAGCGGGTATTGGCAAGTGGGACAAGAATCAATTTTAATTATATAGTCTGGCATAAGGAACAATAGTATCATTGCAAAATATTGATATAATAAAATTGCTCATCATTACTTTCCCATGCTGCCTGTGTAGTGCACCACGACCTGAATACCTGAACTGAGAACACAAAATCAAAAGCTGCATTGATCAGATGAGCGCACATCAATTCTACAATTGATCTACAGATGAACACAAAGTGCAACAAGGATTTTGATGAACCAGGATCTGCTCTTAAGGCAATCAGGCCCCGTTAGCACCAAGTACCAATCTGATTCAGTGGTTTGGATTAGAATCAAACACAAACAAAAAAGAAACAACACAGAAGGAGATGCTCATCATTTCCTCTATCCTACCATGATGAGGTGCATGAGGACAGTCAATATTATCAGTGTCAATAAAGCCTTGATTAAAGAGACCCAATCAATGCAGGCTTTAGTTGGCTATAAGGAAAAAAACATAAAATTAACATTGGTTATGAGTGTTGCCATAACAGAAAGACCAACAGAAAGGGAATGAGAACAACACAGAGAGGAAAAGAGAAACCGAGAGAGAAATTCAAAGACAGACAGAGAAAGAAAGAGTGAGTGAATGAGGGAGCGAGAGAAATGTGGCTGCCTTAAATTACCCAAGCTCTTTTGTTAATGTTAGCGGTTGGTATGGCAATACCACCATTTAGCTCTGGGAATGCCAACCGCCAGACACATTTCAACCAAGCAGCGAAGATCTCCTCTTTAAAATGGCCTTTAACGCCTAAACCTCTCTTCATACTTTGGACAATACATTTAAAATGTAGTCGCACTTGTAATGATACAGCTATGCTATAATATACGCCTACTAAAAAAAAAATCACATTGTATTATTATATCAAAATGAACTTATTTTTACTTCCTGGAAAACAATAATATCAACCAATAATATCATTACAGATTTTGGAACACATAAAACTGTCTTTCTCTCCCTAACAAATATCCCATTGGTTTACACTGTCAGCCACTTCTGAATGATCCCTCCCTGCTTTATGTCCTAATACAGAAGTAAAATGCTGTTTCTATGTGACGTTAGTTCAACACCACTGCTGGGCCGATCGATTTTCAGCTCACTCAGTTCCAAATGTAAACAGAAAGTGCACGTAAGTAAGATTTGGATTTAAGATCATGTCAGTGACAAAAAATGTTCAGTTTTGGAAAAAAACAGAACTGAAATCGAACGGACCCCAAATCTGCTCTAGACAGACTTAGAAATTATTTGTAGAGGCAATGTTAGCTGAGAGTTGGGGTTAGGTCACGAATGGATCTAAAAAAAGTGAGCACATTTTTTGGAAAAAGACAGACATGAGATAAGGGGGAAAATATCATGCTGGCATTATCCTTTAAAAAAAGTTTTCTCCTTGGCCAGCAGCTCTTCATATTTCTCCATCTCCATTGATATGATCATACTAGACTTTATCATAGGATGCCTGTGAACAACTGATACACGAGATTAAACATCTATGTCTCTCTTTGAGAAATGATGGAGGCCTGCATCACAGCTGGAGACATCCTCTAACAAAACATTCCTCTAGTACATTTATAACCATCACTTTATTGAAAAAGTACAAAGTATGCATGTGGGAATACCATCAGATTCAGGATTCAGTTAAACTACTCCCATGCCTTGGGCCAGATCAGGCTGAATTAGAGAGAGGAGTTTGTCTTAGTGAACAATCAACACGGTCTAGTTTTTTAAACAAAGTAGAATAGACTTTACTGAAGTTCATCCCGGCCTCTTTCTGTGTGCTCGCGCCGATGAACAACTCAATAGGAAATGAACCGGAAACAAAACCTGACAGTCCCCAGGATGACTTCATGGTGGTGATTGTTAAGAAGTGACTTTCCCAGGCCGAAGCAACAGCATATGTGACTTACTGAGCTAAATGGCATCCCCTCTTAAACGTGCAGCCCTATTTGTTGACATTTTATTGCAAGTTCAGTGCTTTAGAGGTCGAGCATGCCGTAGCGTTGTGTATGTCATGTATCATTGTGTCTGTCAGGTGTTTACATTATTGCGAGTTCAGTGCACCGCGATACGCAATGTGTACAGTGTTAACATTGAATTGTGAGTGTGTTTGTGTATTCCAAAGCTCATCTCTATCCTCACTGCTTCCTCTTCTTTGAAGTGAATGAAGCATAATCCTCTTGACAGTTAAAACAACCACACACACACACACAAACACACACACACACACACAACACACACACATCCAAAGGAAATGCTGACATTGTAGTTCAGAGTTCAGTGTGACTAGGCTACCACTGAATGAACACTGGACCAAAACGTACACACAAACACTTAAACACACACAGGCCAATAATGCAGGCAAGGCAAAAAGTGTGTGTGTGTGTGTGTGTGTGTGTGTGTGTGTGTTACCTCGGCTGATTCTCTGCTTCTCTCCTGATAGAATCCCTGGTGTGTCAATCACACTGATGCTTTCCAACACTCGGTTAGGCAGCTGGGCACAAACAAACCTAGACAGACAGACAGACAGACAGACAGACAGAGAGGCAGATAGAGAGATAAACAGATAAACAGACACACACACACACAAGGAGAGGAGAGGAGAGGATGGAAGGAAAGAAGAGAGGATAAGAGGAAATGGAGGATACACGAAGAGAGGAGACAAGCAGGACAGAAGTGCAAAAAGTTTTAACAACAAACATCTTCCCACACCAGACCTC
>CABFOQ010033178.1:11615-28430 GCA_900660455.1 Gephyroberyx darwinii
CAATCAGCTTTGCCTTCCCATAATGCCATGCCATCTGTCCCAGGTGTTGTGTGTGTGTGTGTGTGTGTGTGTCTGTGTGTGTGTGTGTGTCTTCCATTTCTGTGAGCGGAGGATGTGAACGCTGCGTTTCTATGCCACAAAATGGCAGTTGAAGTCACGTTTAACCTCTTGTCCGTCATACCTGTCACTGTTAGCGCAGAGGAGGTTTTCACTACATTTCGGACACTTCTCAATTCCTGTTTAGCGCTTTGGGATCGGATATGAAGCTTGGCCTGATAAGTGGCCATGTTGATCCTGTGATCCTGTACCCAGTCTCGCTACCATCTATTCCAAATTGTTCACTAAACTATCAGACTGAAAACGACTTAGACAGAAGAGTTTGAGGTTGTAATCTTAGTTGATTAGCAGTTGCTGCTAGTTGCTGTCAGCTGTCACAGCATTTGCCACACTGCCTGTTCATCATGACTCTTTGTCTTTCTTTACTTGACAGATTTCAAAACACGTCTCCATGTGAAGAAAAAAATATCAAGGGTAGTACTGCCCACTCCCGGCAGTCCCTCATAGCCCCGTCTCTCATATGGATGCAAGAAATTGTAGTAGGCCCATGAATTCACTGGTTTCACTGATTTTTGAAATTTGATCATAAACATTTTATGAGCTCAAATCCTGGTGTGTCCACTATGACCATGAAAACACCTGTAATCAATCTGTCGTGGCTGTCTTTACTAAAATGACAATGACGATGAGGTTAAAGGCTATATTGGGTGAACAGTTTAACAGTTTATTTTGTCTATGGTCCCACTATAGTCCCAAATAGTATTTAAAAAAAAAAAGTGTCTGAAAATCACAGACACTTCATATCTCTTACTTCCCTTTCCAGCCTTTTTTCACACGTGCTTGTGGAGGAGTTTGTTGGAACCACTATGCTACATTTTTCTGCGACTACGTGCGTGTGCGTGTGCGTGTGCGTGTGTGTGTGTGTGTGTGTGCGCAGATGCATCCATCAATCATCCATCAGTCCTACCCTTTGTGGCCTGGTGTCTGTAGGCGTACACAGCCAGTACCAACACCATAATGCATCCCATAATGCCCCCGGCAACCGGACCCACTGGGGCACTCTGAATCATGTTCAGAGACACCACCTCCTCATCTGGGTAAAAGAAAGAGAAGGAGAGGAAAGGAAAGAGACTGGTGAGCAGAAGGTTGTTTGATAGCAACCTGTCCTTCAGCCATCAGGACTCCTCTGTAGCTTTATTAAACAGCATGGGCTCAGATCCTAACTCAAGCTGCGATGCCTCTACTCCTTTTTCAGTCTCTCTTCAGTATAAACTGCCACACGATTAAATTGAGGATGGACTGCACATTCAAACTGATGACACAAACAGGCACGGAACAGTCTCAGTAGTCTGTCCATAATATTGGTATGGACAGTATTGTTTTTTTAGTGCAATGGCTGACACTGCCCGCTACATATAGAAAATGTCTCATGAATGTTAAATGTATTGTAAAATGTCAACAATGCATGGGTATCAATTAGAAAAAACAACCTTTTTTCAATTCCTGAAAATTGACTTTTTGGAGATGCAAAGTCACTTAAGGACACTTTGCATCTTTCTCACCGTTGCTTAAAGTGGAAAAAAATAACATTCATAACCTTTACCACCACAGAGGATCTGATGTAACTATCCCTTGGGCTATTTGGGGTGAGCACCTATGTAGAAACTTGCCTTGGGGTGGGTGAAAGCAATGTTAAATCACAGACCGAAGAAAGAGAAGTATATTAGTATCCAGTTTTCTCTCACCCAGAAGCCCCATGCCGTCCACGTAGGGGCTCTTGGCTCTGACGATGCCTCCGAAACATAGACACCAAAGTTATCCACGTGTCCCCAGTAGATCATCATGGAGCTTCAGTGCTTCACGCTAACACTTCAGCATACACTATGATGAGTGACAGTATACAACTAGCATTATCTCAAAAGGGAGGAAATGAGAAATTATAGCAGCTCTAAAGCTAAATGACAAGTTATCTTAAGTGATATTCAGTTAAATGTGTCAGGAAATTGGTAAACTTTACACAAAATATATTAAAACAACCATGATTTTGACCAGGTACTAGTTTGCCTGTGTCCATAGGAAGTGAATGTCACGGGAGATGGGAAACTGTGCAGCTAAAAATCACTGTGCAGAGGATGAATACATGGTTGCTCACCTGAAATAGTTCCCTCAGCTACATTGAGTTAATGATATTTCATTTTTAAAGTTAACAAATCTACAGGCCAGATAAAAAAACAAAAACTTTTTATTACCAAAAAGGTCAGGCTTCTTACTTTGGCTAATGCTAGTCACCAAGTATCACTCAACATAGTGCGAAAATGTTGGAGCACAGAGGACCGAAGCCAATGATCTGCTGGGGACACGTGGATGATTTTGCTGATGTTCTCATCATGTAACAGGTGGTGCGTTCCTTGAAGTGAAATTTGACTCAGCATTGTGTTATCAATGTTAATAGACAGAAACCAGCTTGTTAATGAAGCTTGTTAATGTTAATGAAGATATAAATGTCTAAATAAATAACATGCACAATATGACATACTTTCCTTGTTTATTTAACAAAACTGGCTTATTGACCAAAAACTCAGATATCACAGCGTGCAAAAATATGTGAACTTTTTCAATCAATAACATGTGGCTCCTCCTTTATCAGCGATGACTGTTCAGACTCTTCATCTTCCTGGAGGGATTTTCTCCCACTCCTTACTGAACTCCACCAACTCAGTGAGGTTTGAGGTCTCACAGGAACAGACGCTTCAGGTCCTGATTGCATCTCAGGTGGATTTAGGTCAGGACTTGGCCGATCCAAAACACTAAACATCTTCTGGAGCCACTGGTTTCTCTCAGAATTCATGGTTCCCTTAATGATGTCGAGTTGTCAAAGGTCCAGAGGAAGATAAACAGCCCAGACCATGACACTACCACCATGCAGTTTGGTCAATCTATGATGGACCTCAACTTGGCATAGGCCAACCAGGTCTGCATGGCCATATTTCACAATTTGCTGCTGTGTGTGGGCATGTGTGCCTGAGTGGCAGCTGCTGCCAGTCTTTTCTATGGACATGTAGAGTGACTCAGTGACTGAGTTAGGGACTGTCGCTCATGGTAAAAACTCAAAATTTCTATAATTGCACAAGGGGTTCACAAACTTTTACTTGCTGGTATATCTTTGGCTGCAGCGGGCAGGATGTCGTGAAGATCAGGACCAATCAGTGACTCCTGATGTCACCTCGCAACTAGGGTTCCTGTAACACACACACAAACACACTAAAAATACAGATCAGGTACAAGTACATGATCTTGGTCAAAACACAGACACACAGTTGACCACATCCATCCAATGTGACCACACTTCAAAAAGGCGACAACAATTCAAATCAAAGCATGAGTGCTCAAACAAAGTAATGTCATCAGCCAGTCAATCTAAGCTAAACAGCTCAAGAGGGACAAACAATACTTCGCTTGACACAGAACGCAGAGGAAAGCCTGATAGTGAAACAAGATAATTGCTTGTCTTGAAGAATGAAGAACAAATTGACTCTTGAAAGATTGACATGCTGTTGATGACAGACTCGGACGCTGAAAAGGGAGAGAGTGAGAGTGAGTGAGAGAGAGAGAGAGAGAGAGAGAGACACAGGCAGAGAGACAGAGATGGTGGAGAGGAGAGAGAGAAAAGTGAGGAAAGACACAGACAGACATTCATTTGGAAACAGTGGTGGAGTGCACCCAAACTTTTTGCGTAGACACAGACACGTCCACAATGCAGATCAGTAGAGATAATACAGATAATAAAACCACATGAGAGACCTGCCAGCTTGGAAATAGCTGCATTTCCAGACAGAACTATCCTGTGGAAGGAATTAAAAACATGAGGAAGGGAAGGGTTGTTTACCAGGGTATGATCTATGACAAAGAGTCATTATAGCTATAGACTTAAAATGAATGTGAAGAATGGAGAGAGGACAGTGCAGTACAATCATGTTGGATGGGTCACACATCACCAGCATTTCTCCTCTCTTCCTACAACAATAAGACTTCTGGGTAACATTCATTGTTAAGGGAAGTGAAGTGTTAAGTACAGCAGATACATTAAAAAAAAAAAAATGTTTTGTAATATTGTACTAACCCTGTTGTGTATTAATCTAAGAGCGTACATGGATTGCAAAGAAGCCTGTCATTACATGGTGAAAAAATAAGACCTCTAATAACTTTTAAGGCCTCAAGTGTAGATAATTTATTTTCAGACTTTATCCAGACTTTCTAAAGGATGCCTGGATACCCTGCAATTGGAATACAATCAGTGTAAACAGGAATAGGTGAGGTTGACCTCCAGGGGGCACTCACTCATTCTGAACACTACATCTTACTCTCAAATGGATTTTTAAAAAAAACAAAGTGAATAAAAAGTGAATATTCTCGAACAATTGGGAACTCTGAGTCAATTTTGAAAAAACTAAAATAATGATTTTCCAAAAGACACCCAAGCATCAGTCACACCAGTATCATTTCTTATTAGGTGATACAGTCATATGACTACCTGGGACTGAAAATGTGTCTCAGGAAACTTCGTCTGGCACGTCTGGCAGTTCATGCACTGAAAGAAAAGGCATGTAAGGCAAGATTTATCCTCTATAAAATATATAGATATTTCACTAAAATGTGGTTCAAAATATTTAATCATGCCATTTTGATTTGTATGCAAGTGAAGTGTGGGGTCCAAGAAATTAATTACATTTTAATAACTAGGACAAACAAGCAGAGATTCTGCACCACAGTCTGCATCATTACCATTATTACAACTTTTATATTTTACTACATTATCTTGTTTTTTTCAATCATTATTAATGTTATCATTACTGAGCACTACCAAAACCTTGGCTACATTTTGTGAATTGCACTTAAGTACGTTTCATGGCTGTAATACTAAGAATGACCACAAGATGGCACCATTATACTGTTAGATAGTCATGAAAAGGCCTGGAGTGTGTGCGTGCAGTGTGCGTCTGTCTGTTGTGTGGATGACAGCATATTTCTGTCTGCCTCTGCCTTCTTACCTAGCCATCCGTTTATCAGTTCATGAATCCAACCAGTCATCCATCCATCATCCATCCATGACTCACCACTATGCCGGTGTTGAACTTGTAGAAGCCTTACTGAAGGTTCTTCTTGACAAAGTTAGGATGGTTCAGGATGTCATCAGCAACCAGCGGCTCCACCAACCAAAAAGACAGGAATGGAGGAGTGAAAATGATGTAGAAAAGTTCTTGAGTCCGAGGTTCGTCTTAGTTGAATATATATTTATTACAAAAAGGGATCTCATGAGAGGAAGAGGTGTACACCGCACATAGGCAACATACATTTCTTCAAAGAAAAGAGGGTTTACACTAGTCTTTAAGTCCCAGTCAAGGACGTCAGAAGGACAACAGAATGTGCTGACATTGGAACAGTTTGACACAAAAGGAGATAGAAGGACCGTTAAGACATCATATGTTGTGTCCTATATCAGAACATCCATAGATAAACAGACTTTCTGGAGCCACGGTGACAAGGGCCTCTGGGCATGTGACGTTATGGCCCAAAGGTTACAGAGAGGAGACCATTCTACTCACACAGCATGAAACAGTATATTCTCAAGGGAGAGTCAGTACATCTGTAGTCCATATATGCACATGTGTAGGTGTGTAAGGTTAAATTTCCACGACAGAAAAATAAAATAAAAATCAAGGAGAGAACTAGGAATCCATTTTTTTGCAGTGCGCATATTGCTCGGTAGCAAAGTGCCGACGAAGAGTTGAGGCGTCTGTCAGCCATATTTGATTTCATGGTCAGCTTGAGATAGATGGACGCAAGTTGGTATGCTCAAACCAAAGAGCCTTCATAGTTCAACTCTGGAAGCCATATCAATCTTGAAGTCCTGTGTGGTTGTTATAGTTCAATATTTGGAACATCCAGAATGAGTTTGATATTTACTCTATATCAAAGGGTTACAAAGAAGAAATTGTCCCTTCCCCACTCATTTTTGCAGATTTTCTTGTTCATGATTATGTCAAAACACATTTATGCATTGCGCACAAAGTACTTGACCTACAGTTACGAGTAGCGGACTACTGATACTACTTCATATTTTAGTTTCTAATTTAGTTTATATTGATAGAGAGGTATATAGTATCAGAATGATATACGTTTTAACAAACCTTTTAATTAGACTTGCCAACACATCATTTATATGTTTATATTCTATCAATTTGAATTTCCACTTATTTCCAATTTCCACTCGACAAGACAAGACACGAGCTCTAACGTCAGACACGACTAGAATTTTCACTTCCAATATCTGACTGTAGGCCTTTAGGACTTTTAACCAAGGACTACTGTTAATCTGGAAGAATACTGCATGACTAACCTGACAGTGGTATATTAAATATGAATGTAAACTGGAAGAGTAGTAACACTTATAGCAGTTTGGAACTGAAGAAAAGTTTGATACAAACATTATTATTGCCTCTTTTTAATGCATCTAAAAGGTTTCAATCATATTAATTGACCAAGTGTTGACAAGTTGTGGGGTTTTAGGTTTTATGACATAAAATGGTTGGCAACCATGTGTTATTTATCAACAGGTAGAGACCAAGTAAGAAAATTCAGAGATGCTGCTGAGGTTTTCTAGTGTAATATTTGATCAGGTGTGGCATGAGAGTCAGTGACAATGTATATTTATAGTTGAATTAGGTGCATAGTTTATTTACTAACATTTATCAACACTATTATAAAGACTCCTATTTTAACATGACCAAAGAATGACAAGTTAACATCAAGGGGTTTTCTGTGTTAAATGGATTGGAGCCTATTTAGGGTTGAAAGTAACAGACTCTTTTCTCTCTGTTCCCTCCGTTAGCCCACATCTCAAGCCTTCAGGATGATATCCACTTTCCCCAAAGTACAGGGGCAGACCCCACAGCCCCTCTTGGTCAACAGTGCAGACAACCCAGCATCCAGCAGCCCCGACAACTACCTGATGCTGGACATCCTGGGAGAGGGGTGTTGGGAAAGTAATCAAGTGTCTGAAATTAGACACAAATGAGACCGTTGCTGTTAAGGTCCTGAGAAAGAACATGGCTAATGAGGCAAAAAAGGAGGGGGCCATATAAATGATGAAGTTGATTATGTTATATGTGAACTAAATATTGATAATATAACCATCTCCAACTCTGTACCCTCAGGTGTCCATGCTCAAAAACCTGAGCCATTTGGACCTTAACAAGTGCAACATTGTCAAGTGGTACAACTGTTTCTGGGCTTTTCACTCTGCCCTGTGGAGTGTGAATACGAAGTGGTCAGTCACCTGCTACCCATGGTCTCTCTGCTTCCTTTCTACACTATTCCTAATAGAGCTAGTCCCGCTACTTCCATATATACACTCTTCCTCAAAGAGTATCACAGCAAATCTCCAAAACCTCTTGGGGTCTTGATGTATATTCTAGACTAATGTGGTCATGTGTTGTCTTTCCAATTGCGATTCATCATCCACACCCAGGGTGAACCAGGGGACGAGCTTCTCAAAGCTGGGCTGAAAACAGAGTGCTATTTCAGAAAAAACCACCAGTATGCACGCCACAAACTCTGGAGGCTCAAGGTACCTCAACTCCCCTGCTTTGGCCCTGCTGAACAAACAACATCTTGAATCTGAATCTGAATCTAAAGGCTTCTGCACAACAGAACAGACTCACCTCTCATCAAGATTTGGGGTCATTATATAGGAAATAATACAAAATCTGGAGTAATAAAAAAAATAATACATAAGTTGGTGATAAACCATGGAGAAAAAAATTGCAACAATCATGGTAGTCAGAGGCTCACTCTTGCCTTTTGTTCTTTCTCTCACCCTTTCTCTTTTTAAGGCCCCAACAGATCCTAAATAGGGCCTGACTGATGTAAGATTTTTGGCTCCGATATCATATTTGATATCTTAAGGTATTACGATTTTCATATTAATAAATACCCTTTTTGATACTTTATATCATTCACATATTTTTGCACTTCACTGTATTGGCGTTCAATAAACAACACTGCCGATGTGCTGAATGAGAAGAAAACTCAAGGGAGGAGGAAGAGGAGAGGGTGGAAGAATGGCAAAGGGTAGAGGAGGAGGAGGAAGGAGGAGTAGAAGGCGGCACAGGAGGAGATTGAGGGAAAAAAATAGAAGAGAGAGTAGGAAGAGAGGGAGAGGAAGGAAAGCACACATCACCACCCATACCCAGACTACCACTACCTCCACCAGCATCACTACTATCATCAGCATCACCACCATCTGTACTACCACCAATATTTTCACCACCACCCTGCCATCATCATCATAAAAATGTATAAAAATGAATCCATTCACTTGTCAATCTAAAGTCAGTTTATTTACTGACCACATTTTGACTTTACTTAACACAACAGGTACAATTTAGTTTGGTCAAGAATGTTTGACCGTCATTGTTTTGAACATGTTTTTCTTATTTTGAAACTACCTGTGTATTTATAATTTGTAACAAGATGCATGTGGAGTATTTTTCTCCATCTGTGAGTAGATAATCTGGTCATCAAAAAACCAAGAACAACATAACTGGACCCAACAGAAAAACAACAACAACAATATAGCCGCAAGCGGCAATTCACAGGTTCATACCCTTTTGCGGTTTAACAAATCTGAAACTGTGTTTTAAAGGATCTTTATCCTCTCTGGGATAATCTAGTCCAGAATTGACCAGTGTAAGTATAGTGGTTTTTGATCTGGACCTGGTCTAATGTGGTCAGTGAAATCTCCCTTTCTAAGTTTTTAGGAGAAACATTCCAGATGGATGTGATTACAAAATGAGACAGTAAGTAAGGTAAGTCAACAGAGTTTATCGCCAGCACTTATGTGTTCATTGAATTGCAGATTGCAGCTTTAGGAGTCAATCAGCTCTATAAGGAAATGATATCTTGTGTCCGCCTTGAGTTGATTGACCAATTGATTACAGATTGTTGGGACTGGTTTGTGTGTAGTGGTGTAACGTCACCCCAATAATGTGTGACTTCAAATGGATGCTTTTCGTTCCATCTAGCACAAAGCTTGATTAGATAGTAATAGAAAGCTCTGGTCTAGTATCTATTATCTGGGCTTCTGTTTAAGTCTGAAAACTTGAGTAATTAGTCAATGGTGTAGTTAGTATACCTGTATTTTTGGAGAATATGCATAGATTAGTTTAGAAAATGCAGAATAATCCAGGCATGGGGCCATTCTATTATTTTTTAATAATACTTTCCGAATCATGCTACATTTATTAAGAACGGAGTGAATAATAGCTCCTTAGGTCTATTGTGAATATAGATATTGCTCTATTTTGGAATAATACCGAATCGAGTGAGAATAGGTAAGCTTTAGAATACTTTATAATTGGGATTCTTTTGGGGACAGATCATTGGGGTTAGGGTTGAGTGGGCAATGAAGTCAACTCAACTCTGATTCAATCATCAGGTGATAAAACAGGGCACACAGGATGGCTGGGGGAGGGGAAGGGCTGATTAGCGTTAGTTGTCTATTGTCTTTTCAGTCTTGTGGATTATTTGATTCATGTTTTTTCTGTAAATAACTAAAATACTCTGAGCAGTATGAACTGAAATACTGAAATACTATGGTGTAGGTGAAAAATTAAGCCATGCCTCTGGGGTTTTCTTTTTGTTCTTTTTCCTTCATGTTTGTCTCATCAGCCATGGATTTGTGCCATTTGAGGATGTAATTCTGGTCCTCTTTATATTGGTTGACACCCCTGAACGAATGAGAGCTTTAGAACACACATCTCAACCAATGACAGCTTTAGAACACACCTCTCAACCAATGAGAGCTTGAGAACACACCTTTCAACCAATCTGAGCAGTAGAACCAGCTTGAGCTCAGCTTGAGTAAATCAGAGACAAGGTGGTTAGATTTCTATGTTTGGAAAGCTCCCACCACCATGGGAATATCAGACTACAGATAACTAGAGGGGAAATAGGAAGGAATACTAGAAGAGGATAACTGAAGAAGGAAAAGAGGAATACGAAAGAAAAAGAAAGGAAAAAGGGACAGGATTGACAGCAACAGGGCTAAGACAAAGCAAAAGCAAATATAGGTTGCTAAGAGAGAAAGATCAGAGGAGAGAAAAGGCAGAACGATAAAGTAAATAAGACAAGAAGAAGAAGAGAAAAAAGGCATTTGAGTCATAGCTGAGAAGATGAAGTTGGGGGAGAGGAGGCCGGCGGTACTGGTCATCACAGAAAACATTGAGATGGAAATGTTCTCTTCAGAGGAGTCCTGCAGTGTGGTGCCAACACAAGAGACGCAGGAAGAACACAGCTTTGACCAGGTGTGTGTTTGTGTATATGTGTGTGTAAGTGTGTGAGTGAATTAAGAACTTGTAACATGTACATCTCCACCTATTTGTGATTGTGTAATACTGTGTGTCAGTGTATGCACACATTTGTACTACTATCGCTACTGTTGCCCTGGGATCGCCTGGTCTACATCTTGTTTGCTAAATGGGAGAGTTGGGTTCAATTGCAGTCTATTGCATGGGTATGATGGAAAATGAATGATAAGAGCTGTCACATGGAAGGCAGATTAGATTCTGCTAGTTTCAAGGAATCAGGATGGATGTCAAGGATATGATGGCTGCCATAGAAATGTTGATAATGTCTCGAAAACCAGTATTGGTACAGTGTATGAGGCCCAGACAGCTAATGTTACTGTAGTAATGGTATCATTAGACTTAACATACCACTGGTTGTTGTGTTGAACATTACTTATTTCTAATGCACTTTCCACATATGAAACAATTCTAACTAAAACATTATTCCTTCATTCATTCATCCACTGTATATGCTTGTTCTACTTCATGTGTATTGTGTATTTTATTGTATTTATTTATTGTATTTTTTGGAAAGATATCCTGTCCTTCCCCGAGTACCCAGAGACACCGAGAGCATCCTCTGGTCCCTGACAATGAGCAGGATCCAGAGCCCCAGGTCCAGACCCACCCCAGGCAGCAAGCCAAGCCCAACACAGTGCCCCCTCCTAGGGCAGAGCAAGAGGTCAGGCCTCCTCTCTCAGGCTTGATGGAGGAAATGGAGATAGAAATGGAGGTTAGTCAATATGGAGGCCCTAATGTGCCACAATAACATAAATAATCGACATGACATCTTCTGGGTACTCTAGTTCAATCAATTAGTAAATTAAAAAGTTAATAAAAAAAATTTTAAAAAGTAAATTATTAATTCATTCAGCATTTCATGATTGCTGTGACAGATCATGTGAGCAAGATGATTTAGTTAGTATTTCATCATGGCACTTTTCCAAATAACACATTTCTGTGTGACTCTTCTTTTCCCCCTTTTGCCTTTTTAAATTCATAATTACACTTCTGATTTCATCATGACATTTCATAAGGTGAATCAACTCAACACATTCTGCCTGGTCGTCATGTTCTCATGATAGTCTCTGCATCTTCAGCCGCTTTCTGAACTACTGGTGAAGCCAGAAATTTGAATTACTCAATTACTCCTTCTTTCCTTGCTGCCTTTCTTCCTTCTTCCCCTCCTTTCCTCCAGGTGTTTCCTCCCATCAGGGTGTCAGGGAGTGAGCTGGTAGAGATAAAGTCAGACCATCCCTCCATAATGACCCTGGTAAGTCTCCTCAGGTTTGATTTTCTCAGCATTTTCTAATTAGCCACTTTTTTATGAAGTTTTATTTATGGTCCACATAGAACCCACTCTAGAATCCAGCCAGGCTTCTATGCACTGATGTCAGTTTATAATAATGTGATACTTTGTTCATCCCTGTAGGGAAATTCTCTTTTCCCTTGCCTCTGGTAGGTTTTGCCCTGAGTGAGCAGAAAGCATCTTAAGAGCATATCAATCCATCTATCAATCTGTCCATCTATCTAATCAGTCTGCCTGGTGGTGCATTGTGGGCTGCAGTGTGCTCCAGCAGCCCTCTAGGGCAGAGCCAAATTAATCATTAATCATCTAGTAATCTATCGGTCTATCAGTCTATTTCACAGATCCATCAAGCTAACTTACTCAGTCTACATGGTGTTGTATTGTGCATTGCAGAAGCCTGAGGCGGCCTCCCCAAACAGAGTCGGTCGATTCAAGTGGAAGAGACTGGCCCCGCAGAAGACAGGACTGGTGGTCAAAGACATAGTCTGCCTACCCAGAGAACACTACCTGGCACAGCTAGATAGGTGTGTCTGTGTGTGTCTATGTGTGTCTGTGTGTGTTAGTGTGCTGTGTTTGTCTGTGGTTGTCATTGACATTATATTACATTAGAATATCTGTACACCTCAGGGAGACTATTACCTTGACTTTAGCTATGAAATGCCTACGTGTGTTTTGGACTGGGCTATGCCTATCATTTTGTCTAAACATAATGTTCAGTTTTCTCACTTTAAAAAAGTTTAGTTTGCTAAACAAGAAATGTTGAGAAGGTGATTTTAAGGATTTGATTGTGAGCCCAGTGTCTCCAGTGATGACAGTGGTCTTTAGAAAAATGTTGATGACATAGTGATGAACTGTTGATGTGCTATTGGCTGATAAACATGTATTAAAATAAATATCTATTTCTCGCTCCAGACATGTTGCTCCTCGAAGCAAAGAACGAGCAGCTCTGGTTGCATTGGGAATGACTGCTCGCATCACCATTGACTATGGCTGGTCAGCCAATCAGATGGAGAGTAGGCTGGCAGCACACTTCCGGGGGCAGGTCTTAAACCAACTAGGACAAAGGCTCTCCTTCACGTATCTACAGGTGCGTGTGCGTGTGTGTGTGCGTGTGGCTGCTTAATCCTCATGAGAACCAGTTTGAGTTTTAAACCTGAGGACATTTTGTCAGTCCTCACTTCTTCTAGAGGCTAGTTTAAGATTAATTTTGGGTAAGGGTAAGTTTATTTGTCAGGGTTTTTTGTGAGGGCTTTATGGCAACAATATAAGGAAATATAATATCAAGCATAATAATACAAACACTTGCATGTTTGTGTGAATGGGCACAGAAATTAATATGTGAAATATAACATGCAATATGTTTTCCACACCAAGTCAGATCAAATATGTGTGAGGAAACATTTTATGGCCCTGGGACCAAAAATCCATGGGCATCATGGAAAAAAATAAACTTGGTTTTATTTTATAGTTATTTATTTTATAGCCAAGTTTACTTTTTGGAGATGAGGAGATTCATTTATGAAAAATTATTTTTATTCTGAATTCCAACTCAGCATCACAGGAATTGCAACATCGACAGGACACTTACGGTGGCCCTCTGTGTGTTTGCTGAGTTTGTGTGTGTGCACGCTAACACATTAGTGTGTGTATTTCTGATGGTGTGTGCGGTGTCCAGTGTGTGCAGGGCTCCAGGGCGCTGTTTGTCCCAGACACCCCTGCTGTGGGCTGGACTGGAGAGCAGGTGCTCAGGATCTGTGTACATGGACCTCTGTATATCCTCAGCCACCAAGACTACCCCCAGGTACACGACAGCATCACTACTCTCTCCCCAGTTTATTTGTTTGTTTTTAAAGCAGCTTGATTTTGTTTTTGCTGTGTCATTGGTGGTTTTTTGTCTTTTTTTTTTTTTTTTTTTTTGGGGGGGGGTAGTCTGTAATACAGTAGTAAAAATGTAAATTGTTGTTAAATGCTAGCTTTTTTCATGTTTGTACATTGCATTTTTTTACCAGGCAGAATCTGATTGGCCAGCAAGCACAACACCAGTGGTAAACAGGTAAGCAGGCAATACAACAGCGTTTCCCTACTGATATATAGGCCCTCCTGCCCTGTCACAATGACCTCAACCAGCAAACTTGGTGAAGTTTTTTAGCTGTTTACTGGATGGCTGGCTAGGATGGAAAAATGTTCACCCCAACAGAAGTTACGTTGAAAGCTTTTCTGTCATTAGGGCTATATGCCAAACTGTCATTTAGGTAATTTTGTGTATTGGGCGTTCTGCTTTTGCCGAAAACTTTCAGGCTCCTTTTTTATATAACAAATGTCTTTGGAGGAGGAGAGGAATTCATATCCCGTTGACATGACTTAAGTTGGCCTGGATGCCTTTTTGGCCAGATGCTTGATGGAGAGTTCTAGTATCACATAATCTAAATGCCGTTTGAAAGGTTTTTCCACCCTGCCGGTATTTTTTTTTTTTTCAAAGAAAACACAATAAACAATATAATTGAATTGCCAGCATGACAACGTGTATCTAAGCATGTGGTGACTGTCTCCTCTCAGCAAGGACTTCTGTCTGGAGGCCAGCACAGAAAGCTGCCCCGAGGAGGAGAATGAGCTGGGAAGACAGACCCAGCCTTGTGTTCAGAGGACAACAGAGGAGGTCAGTTTATTTCCTCTTATCTGAAGAGAAGAGGTCCTGGTACAGCAACTTCTCCCACAGAAGAGACCCATCAGTGGTGGTTTATTTCAAGCATTTCCTTCCAGATTGAGATATCTACTATTTTGGAGGAAAAAAGGTACCTGCCTAAAAAATGATACCTACTTTTATAAAGTGTTTGATTGCACAAATAAAAACAATTTTGGTTCTTTATAAAAGATTGTAATCCACTGTTACACATTATTTTAGAGATATTGAAGGAACTTGTAGTTTTTTTTTTTGACTGAGCTCATTGCTCTTTTCCAAGCACCACTCTGCTTTACATTCATACAGTAACACACATTCATTGCTCAAGGGACCCTCAAAATCAAATCACATTTATTTGAATAGCCCTTAATCACCGTTACAATCTCAAAGGGCTTCACAGTGCCCAGCGTGTGAAAACAATAAATGGTTAGTACACGACATCCCTCAGCCTTGGACACTCAACAGAGGACAAGGAAAAACTCTCAAAAACTTTGAGCATTACTCATTCACTTTCCCCACCCACTCTTTCCACACAGACCTCTGGTCAGAAACCCACTTCAATAAACCTCAAGGCTACTGCCATTCCCTGGTTCCAGAATGGATATGTAGTGTTTTGGACAAAAGGTTTTTCATTGAAAATATATATAAAAGTTAACTCATATCTCGCTTTTGTCCTTCCTGCCCCCTTCAACCTTTCTCTCCTGCCTCTAGGTCACCCTTGACCTAGACAGCATTCTGAGGCTGTTCAGACAGGAGAACCTGGATTGTGAGGTTGAGTACCACGTCCACGTGAGGAGGAGAGATCTGCTCCACAGTGCGCTGAAGGTGGTGAGGAGAACGGGCTTCTGCTACAGAACGACACCCATCATCTCCTTCACTGGAGAGGAGGCTGACGGCCACGAGGGACCTCTCAGAGAGTTCTTCAGGTTACCATAATTTCCCATGTAGCTGAAACACACACCATTTTCATTGGTGATTTCAATCGTGCATCATGATGGAGATGAAATGGAGACAGAGCTGTTAAGTAGTCTGTGAAAGTGGAAAGTAGAAAGGCCCCAGGCAGACCTGCCAAGAGCTCTTCTGACCATCATTAAAATTCCCCTGTAGTCTCTGTAGGCTTTGATAATGCTGCTGATGTTTCTACGGCACTCAGAAAGGAAGCATCCCTCTCTGTCGGCTGTTGAGCTGTCATAGAATATGAGGGACATCTAGTATAATTGTAGTAATGATCACATTGATAAATCAAGCACTGTGTTCCCTCTCTTCCGAGGATTCATTCATCAATACACAGGATACGATGTTACTATTCCTTTTGCCATACTCCAGGGCAAACGTTCATAGAAGCCCAACACTGATACATGAACACCATACCAGACATCAGGCCACACTGTCATAAATCGACAGCGTCATTCGGCAGGTGGCGTCGTCGTGTTTTTTTGGGGACCAAACAGGATTTTAATTTTTTCTCTCAACCCATAATCTATGAAACGCTGAGGTTGATAATTGTTTCCTATACTCCCTTCCCCCAGACTTGCTCTGCTGGAGCTGCAGCAAAGTTCTCTGTTTGAGGGTCATCAGGGGCGTCTGTTCCTGACCTATGACCTCACAGCTTTGGAAAACAAGAAGTACTACGAAGCGGGTGTTCTGATTGGCTGGTCACTGGCTCAGGGCGGGCCCGGCCCTCGTTGTCTACACCCTGCGCTCTACGAGGTAGTGTGTGTATGGCTTTGTGCAGATATTTGGAAAAAAGTGGGCAGTAACAAGTCGCCAAGTACTGGCAGCTCGTTTGTGTGTGTATGTGTTTAGGGTGTGTATGTGTTTAGATCTACCTGACATCATCACTATTGTGTTCAGTATCAATCAGTGACAGAGAGTAGCACATTTATTCATATGGAAATGTCAGATTATTACTTCAGTGACACGACTTCATGATGAGAACTTCAAGTGGTCACATTTCAAAGCAGTTTCAAAAACAAAATGGTCCATTTGTATGAGACCTGTGTTACACATGGAGACAAATGGAAATTCATCTTGTGACAGGCCAAATATTTGCAGGTCTGCTTTAACTGTGAATGTCAGCTGCAGCACAGCATCACTCGGGATTCATTTCAAAGCACGTTTCTTGTTCCCTAGTGGGTGGGGGTGGGAGGTTCACACTGGCATAATGTGAGGGAGGGAGAAGGTGGATAATTGTAATTTTCTTTTTTGATCCAGCTCCATTGTTCAGTGGCTGTGATGCATTGCTTTCTACATTGGCATTATATTCTTTCTCACTATTTTCTATTATATTCTCCCAGTTAATGTGTGGCCAGAATCCCTCTCTGGAAGACTTCAACTGGAAAGACGTTGTTGATGTTGAAGCA
>CABFOQ010033183.1:0-10345 GCA_900660455.1 Gephyroberyx darwinii
AGCACTTGCTCTCCCCCTACACACACACACACACACAAACACACACACACACACACACCCCCCTCCCTATTCATCATCCAGGTCCTCCTGCCCCCCCACTATGCACACAAAATTCCAACAAAATCTCCCTGCAGAGAAGTAATTCAGGAGTCAATAACATGGTACACACACAAGCTCCTCTTCAAAGCACACACACACACAAATGCAACCATACACATACGTGTGCATGCACACACACACACACACATGTGCACACCATCCCCCCCCCCTCCTCAAAACATGCACACACACACACACACACACACGGCCCTAAACTAGACAGCTGGAGCTATCAAACCAAAGCCTGGGAGAGCCAGCTTTCTTCAGATGGATTTGAGATGTGGGCTTTACTGTATCATCTGCCAGCACGCTGCTGGGAATGAGACGTCACATTCATAACAGCCTACTGCCTTATAAGGCAATCATATCTCTCTCTCTTTCTCTCTCTCTCTCTCTCTCTCTCACCTCCCTCCCTTTTGGTGGGGGGAGGGACGAGTGGTTTCAATTATGTGTGACAAAGACCAAATTAGGCACCTGGCAATTTCAATACGGCCTCTTTCTTTGCGTTAAGTTGATAGGATGTGGTTTAGCAGGGGAGGAAACGTGTTTGCAAACATTTCACACAACGCCACACAAAAGATTTCTTTGTCTAATGATGGATTGAATGTGAATTATCATTGTTTTTGAGGTGGTAAATATCACAAATGTTTACCAAATGGGTAAAATAAACACGATTCTTCTAACCGCGCGTCAATCCCAGGAAAAAAAGGAACAACAATGAACAATAACTCGTAATAAAAAACGCACCGCTGTGGTAGTCAGGCCTCGATCGATCCGTCCGCAGCAGCTCTGAGGGCACATTGAGACTTTACTCTCATTGACTACTTCACAATCAATACTAGCTGATTACTGGCCTGGAGAAACTAGCTGGGGTATCTGACACTGCTGCGCTCTTTCACACACACACACACACACACTGCAACGATACATACCGTATATATACACGTATGCACACATATGAATACATCCAGTACCTGCTCTCTCTCTCTCTCTCTCTCTCTCTCTCACACACACACACACACACACACACATACACACACGCGCACACACACACAGACACATGTATATGCACACAATAACAGTCACTAATTATCTCTCTGCCTCCCTTGGCCGTAAATGATTTAGGATAGTCACTTGAGGTTTTCCATTGGCTCATAAGAGGTTTTCCATTGACTTGAGATTGCTTCAGTGATAATAACATCGGTCAGTTGACATCATGTTTTTGGTATTCCTGATATTGTACGGTTACACTCTCAAGACCCAGTGTGTATTTTTGTGATTGCATCCAGATCCACGTGCCCATGGTTTATACTTAAGTATCTTGAATGACTAGTAAGCCAATAGCCCTGTGATTCTGCTGGCTTAATAGCTGGGAGGAACGTTTACCAGTGAATCACTCCTCTGTCAGCTGGGCCTGGTATGGCAGCCAACAGCACATTGCGCGGTTAGCCGGGGCTTTCTCCATCATCATTTCCCCCCTCTTTCAATCCAAGCTTTGCATTACATGTATTCCCCTGCCATACATGGTGACTGGCCAGGCTTGTCCCGCCATGTTACTATGGCAATAACAATGCTGGCTGATGCCAAACACTGACGTGGTTGAGGGGTTCTAGGAAAACAGTGGGTGAAGTACTGAGAAGGGGGAAAACTCGGCTGCTTTGTAATGGGGCATGCATGCATTTATACATGAGTAATGTGTGATTCCCCCCACAAGAAACCATTACAGTCTGGAAAATATCAGAAAGGCTTGAACATTTTCCCAACCCAAGTGAGGAGTGAGCTAGGCGAAACAGGCATGCAGGCCAAACTGATTGTAAAATCGATATATTAGCAAATAACAATAGAATAGATTAGCAAAGATGTTTGATATCCTCAAGGGTGCCTCTGAATCTATCCTGCTTTCAAACCTTAAAAGGTGTTGTTGTGGAGGCAACCTGTGCGCGGTGTGCTCGCGCTGAGCGGCTATTCTGACGCGCAAAGGCATTACCATACCTGCAACAGTTCCTTTTCTTTTCACTAAGACACTTGCGCTTTTCAGACTCATCTCGGGTCACAAAGGAGTGTCTCCCAGTTGTCTCCAGTATTTTCTAATGAAATGCAAACTGGGTACCAACCTCCGAGTGAATTGTTGCTTAGAGCAGTTGAACTGCAGACCAGGCAGGGGGACGGGGGGACGGGGGAGGGATCCCGGGGCGCCGAGTCAATTACTTTCAGTTTTATATACAGTAGCATTTGTAAACACAGCATTTCAAGGACACGTTACAATAAATAATACTTTAAGGAATGAAAAAGAGATAAATATTTTACTTAGTTTGGAAAATGAAGTGCAGATCAGTAAATAAAAAATAACTTCCATATTCTCTTAACCGGGAACTCTTTTCAAGTATGACTAAGATAATCGTTAACAACTTCAATATGTGCTGGCTCAAGACTTGGCGCACTGTTGAGAGGGTCCTATGACTGAGTGTCTGTGAGCCTCCAGCACGTAATCAGGTGGGTAGCCGCGGAGGGGGTGGAGGTGGAGCTTCGTCTGAATTGCCCATTCCTAAAGCCTGAATCACACTACTCTCCATTCACATTCCTGCTTGGGACCTCATTCAGGGGCTCACAAGTGTTGCAAGGATTTGAAGACCGTGGAATTCTGTTTATCTCAAATTATAATCATGGATTTACTGTCTTGCACAATGGTCAGAGGGCATTTGGAACCGACTGTAGTTTGAGTCCAGTACGGTTTTCTCTACATTGGATTTATCATGCGGGCTTCGCCTTAACACTGGAGTAAACCTTAGCGGACACTCGTATCTTACCAGGGCGGCAGCCGGGAGTTTGGTTTATTCTGAGGCTGGTCGCGACCGAGACATTTAAAAATGATATTAACTCGTAAGTACATTTCAGAGTTATTACTATATTAATTGCAAAAATGACTATTGCAAATAGTTATCTATTTAAAGAAAAAATAACTTAAAGTTCAGCGGTTTCACGTTTTTTTAAGAGATCATATTTTAGTAGCCTACAATGTGTCTGTTTTGTAATTCCTTTTGAAAGTAAGCAGCTAACCACTTGTTTGAATTTGAGCTTGGATAGTAGCACCCTTAACAGACTCCCCCGGAGAGGCGCAGCGCTGCGGGCTGTCAGATAAGCAATCTCCCCTCTTTGCGCATAACTAAGCGTCTCCACTCTTCCCACTCCAGTTTACTAAATCCCCAAACAATCCCGCGTTTCGTTTACGGCTGCTTGTGCCCTTTCCACAGTTCAGACATGGGCCGTTGAGGGATGGTCTCTTGATTTATCCAAAACTTTGTTTAACATCTCTCCTTTTACGCACACAGCCAAGAGGAGCTCCTGGTAGGAATAGCCCACACCTGACCGTTTGAATTAGATGAGATGAGACTTGAACGATCCCCGTGGGGTAGTGAGCTGGAATGTGTAGTCTAAGTCGTATGTCATGTCCAGGAAGATTATCAAAACCGCCACCTACCAGTTCGGACTGGCAGGGTACCTTTGCCGTCTCATTGCCTACAATTTGCCTGTAATCCCGCTGTGCCTTTTGCCTGAATGAGGACCTTTTGCTGAGGAGGAACGTTAGGGGCTGTGTAGTGGCTGTATAAAGTCCTATGTTAGGTTGTGTTTGCAGGCTAAAGTTGGTTTGTGGGCTGTACTCTTCTGTCTACATCTGTCATGCTGTTTTTGCTGTTTTTCCTTTGTGGTTATATACAGCATATGGCTGCTCATCAGCTACCTCAAAGGTCGGGGACAGTTAAGAGCACAGGGAGGTTCAGTCGACCCATACAGCTGTTATAGATAGAGCTATAGGGACAAACACCCAGCCATGAAAATACAAGAATGACCAATGCGTTCACTACTACCCTGGAGACAGTTTGACACCTTCACTATACTTCAACACCAGACTTCCTGAGTGGGTTACCTTTCTTGGCATGAAAACAGCAACCCAGTAACACTGATCTCGATCCCCCCCCCCCTCTCTCACACTACATGTCTCTCTTTTCCTAGCTTCCAGTTGGTTTGTGGTAGTTGGTGGTAGTTCTGGGAGGAGAGCAAATGAGGGAAACACGCTTCATCGGCACTCTTTGTGAAACAGGAAGTAAGCCGCCTTATCTGAAGGATTTACATCCAGCTGACACACACACACAGTTTCTTTATGTCCTGTGAAGAAACACAGATATTTCCATGTTTGCTCTTACCCCATCCCTCTTCTTGCTGCATTTTGACACCGTGATGACTAGCAGGCTGTTCTGGCATCTGTTTATGAATGGATATTTGTCAGGGGGGCTCATGGCATGTAGGCTGTCATCTGACTGTGGATCAGTAGAAAGACTTTGAATGTATCTGGTCACCTGATCCATGGCTAGGGCCGTCTGTGTGAGCATAAATCTGTCGTAGGGAGCCCAGGGTCCTTGGGGTTGGCGTTGTGATGATCCATCTGGGCCAGCTGTGTGCGTGTGTGTGTACGGCTGGTGGTGGATAACTGGAACAGACCATGGTGCTAATCTCATTATTCTTGTGTGTGTGTGTGTGTGTGTGTCTAAGGGGCATGGTTTGAGTCCAGCCAGATGGTGGTATTCTGGTATTCTGATGTTCAGTCTCACTTACCTAGCAGCCAGACCTTCTCGGGGAACACCAGATGTCTCAACCATGGAATAGAAAAACATGATACCCATCAAAAATGCTCTGTTGCTGCCCATTTTTGCATTCCACTAGAGTACTTTGGGGATTTTTTTGTCAAATTGAAAAACCTACTATCACTAATCGTGCTGAATTGAGCCATGATGCCCATTATGATTACCCCTTTAAAAGCCTCACAAAGTGTCAGGTCATGAATCAGTCAAAACCTGCTCATCAATTTCATGAACACATCAGGAGGCCCTCCCTTTTGCCGCGGAGACGATGGTGGATCACTGGCTAGGTTTCAGACTTCTACCTTTGCTTGTTGTAGATTACTGTTGAGCCACTGAGTCTGGCCTGGTTTATCACATCACCTGTCTAGACCCACTTTGCAGCTCCTTCAGAATGACCCACTCAGAAGTGGAGATGATAAGAACCTCTGATTGTCTTTTGGGTTGTTTTACAGTCTGCACCCGAGACCTAACGATGATAGGGTAATTCCAGATAAGGAGCCTCAATTCACAGGAGTTGATAGTCAGGTATTTTTCTCAATCTGCCTACTTCAAAGACCCAGCCCCGGTAATAATTGTATTCAGACTCTTGACCTCCGGTTTACCATGTATGTAGCAGAGCCTTTGAGGTGGAGAGCAGATTGCTTTGTTTGCTAGCTGCTAACGAACTCCCACTGGATCTGAGCATTCAGACCCGGCCAAGCCAGACGCTGCTGCCTCCTGCGCTGGAGGGAAAATTTGGCCGGCAATTGTGAGAATTTCCTGCCACAGGAAAGGAGAGAAGAGAAGGGGCGAGTAGAGTTGAACTGAGAAACACGAGAGAGAGAGAGAGACAGAGAGAGGGGGAAAGAGAGCGGAGGAGATGAGGGTAAGAGGAGGGAGAGGAAAGGAGGGAAAGGATCATGGGGCGCTGGGTAATTTTAGAAGTGGACAGAGGGCGAAGCTTAAGCCCGACTGGCCCCTCACCAAACTTCGACTTTGGCGCAATTCCAGAGGAAAAGCCATCCGTGATCCATATGAAATCTCTATTAGTGTCGGCTCGGCTCTTATTATTATGTTATCTGCTCATGATCGCTCTGTCTTTCCCACTGCAAGTGAGTGTGTCTCTGTCTTGCCCATTCATATCAGCCAGAATTAATGTCTTTGATTCCCCCAAAGATATTTCTTTCCATACAGTCAAAGATTTATATTAAAACAGAACAGTTTTGGTGAGTTTATTCCATGTAACTATTGTACTAATGAGGCTGGTTCACAGTATCCATCTGTCTGTCTCTATCCCGCCTGACGGACATGGTTCAGACTTCCTGTGTGGCCCCCTCAGGAGAACCAGAAGATCTGGTCTGGTCAGGAACTCAGCTTTACATTTTAACCTTTCCAGCTGTGTGTGTTTGTGTGTGTCAGTATGTGTACGTGTGTGTGTGAGCGTGGCTGTCTCCAATTCAGCCAGGCTACAACCAGTGATGGTTAAGGGATGACAGAAAAGGAGAAAGGTTTGGTGGACTTTAGTGGCAGAGGGTTGCCTTTTGCAGGCAGGAAGACAGATGCAGGAGGAATGTGGTTGCCTCATCTCGCTAGCCTGAAGTCACAGGGGTCAAAGTGGCACAAGACAAAGTACTTGTGGACTGTGGTATGTTTTTTAGATTAACTAAATGCGTTCCAGGACATGTAGTATTTTTATTCCTGTAGTTGTCCTGGAACAGTTGGCCTGACTCTTTTCACAATCTCAAACCCATCACAATTTGTACCCCTGTGTACCTAATATTCACTGAACTGGTCATAAATAGACCTAATATCAGCATCATAATAAAGGTATAAACTTCATATGTAGGTGCTAAGTCCTTGTTAGACGCTTGTCCAGTGCGACTTTGTGGCTGTCTTTACCATGCGGACGTTAGGTAGGTACACACAATCACCGGAGCCATTGTTTGTCTTGGCTGCCTCCCTGCCTATTATCTGGCCAGGAACAAACGAAGGCGAGGCCTTAGAGCCGGGTGGTTGGTGGCCACTGCAGCGCCGCTTGGCTCTCTTCCTGTGAGGGAAGCAGGAAAAGGAAGTGAGGTAGTTCCCTGGTGAGGGATGAGGAATGAGGGTGGACAGTGTAGAAGACAAAAGATAAAACACACCCATCAATCTCAAGTTAGAGGAGCAAACTTAAGGAAAAGCAGCCATGTTAAACAATTTATAGTGTTGGAGGGATTTTAGGATTTCATTGGTTTAATATTCTTGTACAACCTGTACTATTGCTTTGTCGATGCAGCTTCTTTCCAGATGTTTATGATTTTATGTGTATGCAGCTCTATTGTTAGGTTGTTTGTCCCAGATGCCCTATGCCCCTGTCCACTCCCTGCACACAAACAGAAGATAGAAAACTATTCTTGTTTAGCTCAGTGAATGAATGGAGACACAGCGTGGTGCAATAATATTTATTTTGATCTCTGCGGTGAATGTTGTTATCATTTTTCAGTTTGTTAGGGTCACCAAGTCCACGTTATGTAATGGGAAGACACCTTTCAGCCAATTGGGTTGTGTCGCTGGGGAACCCATTGGACCCCACAGTCCTCTTTTAGGGGGTTGGGGGTGGAGAGCTAACGATGTATGTGTATGTCTAATTTGCAATTCAATAGGTCTACTGTCTTTTGAGTGGTTTGTCTTTAAACATGAGTTTGGTCTTTGCAAACACATATGCGCACACACACGTGCACACACACACACACACACAAATCTCTAACCCTATACAGTGCCTGCTTTCAAGAATGTTGGTATAATTAGCATTTGGTTTCTACGTTCCTTTGGGCTCACTACCCTCTAAAAATACCAGGCCCAACACACACACACACACACACGTAGAGCTTCAGAAGCATGCTAATTCACATCCACAAGAAAAAATGGGTCTCTTTTGTCACATAACATAGCTGTGAAACATGATCATTAAGGTGTTATTCGACACTTGGGTGCATGCCGGTGTCACTGGGTTGCTGTGGGAGTTGTTGGCCTCTGAAGGCAGCAGGGAGACCCTGTCTTGGTCGTGTCACACCTTGTTGTCAGTGGGTTAGTCTGCCGCCTAGGCTTGTTGTTGGTATGTAAATGCTTGTATATGGTTTAGCTGAGACGCATGGTGCAGCAGAGTCCTCTAACATCTTTTTCTTTCTGTTTCTCTGGCAGACATATTTTTTCCTTCCTTTTGTCCATCTCTCTCAATTCATTTCTCAGTTGTCTAATCTGTCACTTTTAACGTATCCATATGTTTCTCTATCTGTCATGTGCATGCATCTCCTAGGGTTCCATCTAAACTACTGAAAAGGCTATGGCCTCTTCTCCGGCAATTTCTGTTCTCCCTTTATCCTCCTGTTCTTGAGCTAAAGTTAAAAAAAGCAGCTCCTTGGTGTAATTTAGCTCTGAAATGAGGTGGAACTGAAGTAAACCACTCTGCATCTCTTCACCAATGGTTACTATGAGGCCAATCACGCTCAGCCAAACAAAGCACCCTTGCTAAAGGAGAAAGGGACATTAATGATTATTGTAATCTCTGATTGCAAGGATTGTCAGATTTGAAATCCAAGCATTCAAGTATCCTGGCTGAATGTTGGACTTTGTTGCATGAACATGCTTTGCATTTATACTGCGAATAGCAACTACTCACCCTTAATGTTTAGCAGCCGTTCCATATTGTCACTTTAACAGACGTCCATGGTTTAGCTGTGCCCTTTCCTGCCTTTGTTCCACTGATTTTTCTCAAGGTTGTGCTACATTTGTACTTGCTGTCATTCCACTAAAGAAGACATTGTAAAGTCGGCTCTTAAAGGCCTGGAGACAGTTTCTGTCTATCCCCTCTACAAACTGCTGGTTGTGGGGGTGTTGGAGTGTGGGCCACCATTTGGCATATGTCAGCTAAAGGGCTTTCACAGATAATTGGGAGACATCCCCATGTCTCCCCTGACACACAGTGAACTTCAACATGCACTCATACTACTTAGCAGAACAAGCTTAAATGTCACACCTTGTGTTTAAAGAGACTGATGGGAAAGTTTGTCAGGCAGTGTTCAGAAATGTTCAGAATATGTCTGAATGTGGTAAAGGCAACGCTGGACACTTTCCAGGGGTGAGCTGGGAGAAGAATGTGTGTGTGATGTGTCAGTGGCACACAGCAGTGCGTGGCATGTGAGGGAGTTAACACAGTTTGCACGCATGTCACTACAAGCAAAAGAAGCATGTGAGAGGAGAGTGACCAAATGTGAGATCGCTAATAAGGTCAAGGGGCTCAGTGGATTTCATGATATGGTGTTCTCAAGAGGATATTCATTGTATATCAGTTGTATTATCATTGCAGTATTTGATATGCCTTTTATATTTGTATGTGGTTTCTTTTGGAAATTTGGTTGTGAAATAAACAATGGTTATCAAGTTTGTATCCCCACGCCTCCTAACATGACATCTCTGTCCTGTTCCTCTGTTTCTCTTCTGCAGAGATTGAAGCCAAAGAGGCCTGTACCTGGCTCCGGGCAGCAGGGTTCCCACAGTATGCCCAGCTCTATGAAGGTAAGGACGCCTGTCAGACACCCCAGGCTGCCCTCCACACCCCAAATATCAATAATGAAGCTAGAAACAATTCTCACAGGTACGTTGTGTGGAAAGGTCATAGTTATATTGGAAGCCCTAACGCAATCAGACTGATTTTCTAAGGCAGTTTCTGGAAGGTAGTAATTTCACCAAACACCATCCCAAATTAAAATTACATGCTCCATATCCTCTAGCACTTAGTCAAATAACAGAAGCTAGTGCAGTCGTGGCTAATTAAAAGGAGAGAAAGGAAGAGGGAAGGAGACAGAAATAGATGGAACAAATGCCATCATTCAGGTTGAGCCATTTGACTCTTTTTGAACAGACAACCAAGAAGCAGGAATGAGGTGACCAACTTCTGTGGGCTGGAAAAAAAGTCTTATTGCAGCTGTACTAGTTAGTTGGCTAAAATGATACATTCTGTTGACATCACCATGTGTGACCGTTTTATTTGAACTCCAATCAAATGAAGGACATTTTATTAACTCAGTGAAATCAGAGCTCTCTTCATCTTTCTTTTCATATAAATTGGATGGTAATAGTCATTTTGACAAATTAAGTGTGAATTTAGAAGATGTTCCTCCTCAAGTACACAAAACACCCGACATGCCTGTGTGCACGCATACACACAGACACACACAAAACATTCCTTAAGTTTGATATGTAACTTTTTTATGGCACACTATGAACATATCAGTGGCCTTGATGTAACTGTAGGAAGCTGAAAGCAAGACCAAACTAGCATTGTCAACAATTCACTGTCACTGAACCGTGCTAGGTGTTCTATTTGAATCAGATGCTCAGCATGTTTCTGCACAGGTGATAAGACTTAAGTTCACATACACACACACACACACACACACACACATACCCTCCATACCACAATCAATGACACTGGATTTTAGCAGCCAACCCACACAAGCATGGAATTTCTGCAGAAGCATGACACATTTTCCCTTCCCTTGTATCCAGTGGATAATCTCTATTGTCTGTGCTGTCAGGACTATTGCCCCAATAAAGATAAGCAGACTGATAGGCCTGTTTCAGTACAGTAG
>CABFOQ010033191.1:6565-16977 GCA_900660455.1 Gephyroberyx darwinii
AGTGTGTGTGTGTGTGTGTGTGTGTGTGTGTGTGTGTGTGTGTGTGTGGCTGAGAGAGAGAGAGAGAGAGGGAGAGATTCCTGACTGTGTGTCTCTGTACTGCAGGTCTGGTGTGTATGAAGTCTAGTACGTCTGTGGTGGAGCTCGTAATGCTGCTCTGTTCTCAGGTTGGTAACTTTCACCTCTTCTCTCTCTATCTGTCAAACCATCCATCCATCCATCCATCCATCCATCCATCCATCCATCCATCCATCCATCCATCCATCCATCCATCCATCCATCCATCCATCCATCCATCCATCCATCCATCCATCCATCCATCCCTGTAGCTACTGTCCTCACACATATGATCAGTTGTGATCAGCCTAGTCCTCAAAGTCTGAGTAAGTACTCCTTTATTTGTTTCCAGGTCGTTCTCAGAGCTTTTGCTTTTTAGCCACAAACTGACTGACCAGTTTGATGTCCCGGTTTGACCCGCCGGTCAGAGGTGCGTTCAGAGAGCTGTCTAGTCGTAGACCCGCCCTGTGGGGCAGCTATCATGAGCGCATTGCAGATGAAACACAATATTAAGTCACACGCTTCATCGCCCCAGGACAACATCAAGGCATTTTTCACATCGTTCATATACACTCATGGATCATATGTTGGGTCTGTCTTTTAAGAACTTAACTGATTTTTTTTTTTTTTTATCACAACTCAATACTTTGTACATGTTCTAGGGGCTGTCTAGTTTACTACAAAGAGCAGCAGACAAGCCATGAGTCTTTGTTCCCTGAGAACAACACTCAGCACATAGACAACAGAATGGTACATACCATTACAGAGCTCTCTCCTTCTTCGAGGCAGACCAAGACTTCTTTTATGATCTCCTTTTTTCCCCCGTCTGTTCTCGGTGTTGTTGTTTTGTTGGGTGCTGGCTACCTTTTAAGTGCACATGTCTTTGGAGGAGCTTTTTCCATCTCTTCAGTTCCCATACCCTCGGCCCACTCATCTTTTTCTTTCAACTCTACTTTGGTCTCCTCTCCCATACTTCACTTCTCTGCGTTCTTTTCCCCTGCTCCATCTTGAGGTGTACTGTCAGACGCCTCTGCTCTTCTGGTCTCCCAGATCCACATATAACTGAGTGTTTCAATGGCAGCTGCTTTCATCTTCTTACCACTCTCCACATCGCCCTTCCCTCTCACCACTCCCTTCCCTCTCTCTCTCCCCTCTGCTCTCCTGCCTGGCTGCTAGTCAGCATGTATAGTATTACCCCTGGCTCCGGCCATGCCTGCCATTAGGGGCCCAGGAGAGCGAACCTTAGCCCAGATATTGATCCTCTCGGATGGGGGTGGTAACTGGAGATGCTCCCACGTGTCCTTCGCAACCATCAGGGCCAGTGGAGCTAATGGAGCCGTGATAGCGCTGGGCTTTCAACAACACTCTTAGCTTGCTTAGAAGGCTCTCCAATGCATGCACACACAATCACTCACATACACTCACACTCATAAGGGTGCAATTTCACCGACACTTAGAAAGCTCCTAATGCCTTCGTCTGTACGCTTTCCTCATCTATATTTTCAGGATGAACAGCGGCTTTGAGCCAGTGTACTTTCACACACTAACACTGGGGCAGACACAATAATTATACCCTGACCATAGTCTCACATATTAACAGTGTTGATGTATTTTCTACCCTCAGGAGTGGCAGAACTCCATTCAGAAGAACGCTGGACTGGCCTTCATTGAGCTCATCAATGAGGGGAGGTAAACTATGACACTGACTTATCCAGTCCCACATTATTCCCAGTCAGTCACACATTAGCACCAATACTGTCATTAGCGTTCAACAACTAATGGATGACTGTGATAGAGACGTAATGAGAGCCTTGCTAGCATAACAGCCAGTCAAGTCCAGTCTAGTGTATTTATACACTAGACTGGACTTGACTGATTTGATTTATACACTATCACAAAAAGCCTCAAAGGACTTTACAGGCCAGACTAGGTCAGTCTGATAGACAATCACATTTATGACTTTATTATCAATTATCAATCAGTTATGACAAAAAACTGTTGACAGAATACGATCGGAACAAAAGCACATGAAAACAGAGTAACAGCTAGAATAGAGAAGACACAGCAAGCCTAAATATATCCTGGAAGGAAAAGCTCTATAGGAGAAAACCTGGAAGAATCACTTGGGCGGGGCAAATCGAAGCGGCATCCTCCCACCAGGACGGCTGTGCGTGCTAGAGATGCCAGGACAAAATCTAGTGCAGGTCATGTAGTTCTGTGTGTATAGTTGAATAGAATAGTTCAGTATCCTTGTTCAGCCAGGGTCCCTGTAGTAGAGAATGTAGTGCAGGCCGTGTGTCAGTGTCCTCAATCGCCAGGGGCCAAATACATTAGTGTATATAGATCTGGTGATGAGAACCCGTCAGTAGGAAGTCTAATCCTCAGTCTAGTAGTGCAGTAGAGTGTACAACAACTCTTCTATTTCAGTGAGCTTAATCTTTTACCTACTTCATCTTCTACTGCTCTTGTTTCTGTCCCTCGCCAGACTTCTGTGCCATGCCATGAAGGACCATATTGTGCGTGTTGCCAATGAAGCAGAGTTCATCCTCAACAGACAGAGGGCTGAGGATGTACACAAACATGCCGAATTTGAGGTATACACACACACAACGCCACTTCTGTGTGTTTCACAGGGTCTTTATGTGACGGAGTGATAGTCGCATGTAACATAAAAAACCATATCTCCATCTAAAATATGTGAATATTACACATCATCCAAAAAACACTCAAATAAACAGTGTTAATATAATAATATTTGAACATCCTCCAGGGCAAGAAATTACTTTTCTTTTTTCAAGCTGGCATTAATCTGAGTTTTAGGGGCATTTTAGTGCTTTTCTGCTTTTTTCTGCTCCTCCACTCCAACCTCTCCATCCCTCTCTCCCACCCTCTCTCTCTCTCCTCCAGTCTAACTGTGCCCAGTACGCCGCGGACCGACGGGAGGAGGAGAAAATGTGCGATCACCTCATCAGTGCTGCTAAGCACAGAGATCATGTGACCGCCAACCAGCTGAAACAGAAGATCCTCAACATCCTGACCAATAAGCACGGAGCATGGGGGACCATGTCACAGAGGTGAGTGGGCGGGGCGAGGAAGGGCGAGAGTACAGGTGTGTGATCGGGGGTTATCAGGTGGGTGTTGGTGAATTTGGTGAACACAGCCTGGGTCCGTTTTGTGGTTTTGTGTTTGATTTTTCTTATTACTGTGGATAACTAGCCAAACATAGACAACATCACGTAGAGATATTTCCAGCATAGCTACAATGGAGTTTAATAGATTCAATAATAATTAACCATTTTCTCCAGCAGCCTCAATAGTCCACAATGCAACGCAGCCGCAAGACATACTGTGCTTTGTGGAAGGGACAAGACTCTTTCTCGACTGGCGCCAACTGCTATCTCTCTCACTATTGCTCTCTCCACACACACGTACACACCAGAGTAAAGTTAGGATAGTTAGGATATTGATTTTTCCACCTTCAATAACTTGTAACTATTTTTGTTGCGTATAAAAACATTATCCGCAGAATATCCAATATCAAGCCAACTTGACTCCAGCCACATACAACCCACAGCTAAGCAAGTTAGCGCCTGTTCTCGGGTCGAAAGATATTCTGGGCAACGTATGAAATCAATAACTGAAGAAGCAGATGAGGCAGGTGGAGGGAAAACGTGGAAGTGTGGAATTTTCCTTTTTAGTGCATTTCTCATTTACCACACTCTCACGTTCCCCTTAATTTAGTTTTCTCTTTTTTGTGAGCTATTTTTACAAGGCTCTGCACATCTTTTATCTAACCTGCACAATCTTTAAATGGATCTAATATTTCTGTGTTTTAGCTTTTGTAAGTGAAAACTATCTAAGCTTTACTATATAAAGTAATCAGTGAGCATCCAGCATCCCGTAACCGCTGCCCTCCATGTATCAGTACGGACCCTGTACTCAACAGCAACTAATCTACAACTACACCTTTAACATCTACAATACAGTCTGTATACACAATACAGACTCTAAGCCTCTATTTCAAATATTCAAACACATCATCAGTGCTGTAACAAAAAAAAAAAAAAGAAATCACTAAACAAACAAACACATTTATAAAAGAGAACATCCCAAAAAACCAACACCAGCTGCAGACATCTGAATCCTTCCTTCCTAGTCAGGGTAGCTGTATGAGACTGATATCTTAATTTAGCGCACGCACGCACACTGAATTGATGATCACTTCTTATCCAGCGCTGCCTCCAGGCTGGCAGCTACACTGAAACTGATCTGAGGACAAGTGACATGCAGCATCTGAAGTCTGTCATCCTCCTGCCGCTGAAAAACATTTTTCAAATAAATTGCCCACTGCGACCTGCAGGCTGGTAATAAACACTTTTTTGTAGTCCGACATGAAATTAAATCTGAAGTGCTCCGGCCCAGGTAATGTTTCTCACATTATGCCAATTGCATTTTCAATCAAACTCGCAACAGCTTGAAGAGCTAACCAGTGCTGCTCTTTGGCTCTATGGGGAGCATCGCTTATCCTCAAAGGTTTGCTCATTCATTCATTTCAGAGTCAGTTACTGCTCATCTCAGCGTTGGAGAGATTGGTTCACCTGCTCTTCTGGTAGAATACAATCTATCATCTAATACTATTTGTCCAAATCCAGAGTAATCCTTTACAGGAATTATTACAGGGGTTTTTTTGGTAGCATGATTGACACCTGTAACGCCTCCTTGCTTCCACTCTTTTATGTTTTTATGTTTTTGCTCCGCCCCTTTTCTGTCTTCAGCCAATTACATGACTTCTGGCGTCTAGACTACTGGGAGGACGACCTGAGGAGGAGGCGGAGATTTGTGCGGAACGCTTTTGGATCCACCCATGCTGACATGTCACTCAAAGCCCTGGAGGACTACAGTCAGTAACCTATGCCATCATGTACTGTAACATGACCAGAATGTAGACATGTTGGACCTGGTTGATACCTGCTGCTCTTCACCTTTCTTTTCTCTGACACATACACAAAACCCTCACACACACACACACACACACTCCCTCAAACAGGTACAGAGGAAGAAGAGGAGGGGCTTAAGTCAAAGAAAAGTTTCCGCAGCCAATCAGTGGTCAGCCAGAACCCAGAGGCGGAGCTAATGCTGGAGGGAGACGATGATGCCGTCAGCCTGCTGCAGGAGAAAGAGATTGACAACCTTGCTGGTGAGATGCACACACATACACACACACACACACACACACACACACACATACACACACACTGTGCCGCAGGCTGACAAAACGGTAAACTGTCTGTCACTCTCATTTCTAGTACGTTTCCGTCCACGACTTTTTACCTCCAGAGGCAAGTTGGTCATTTGAACTTTTTGCGGATCCACTAACCATCCAACTGATTCATCTGATTCAACAAAATACTTGGCAATCCTAACTGACTAAAAAGTGACTACTGATCCAAATCAAGTCAAATACCTGTTGTAACCCAATGGTTGTACTGTGACTTACGCACCTGATGGGTTGTTTTCTATGATAGAAGAAGCAAAGAAATGATCAAGCTTAACTAACATGAACTATGTTGTTTTATTTTTCTGTTGTGTGTGATGACCGTTGATTGTTCTCGTCTGTGTTTTGAGCCTGTTAGTGCTACGAAAGCCTGAAGTAATGGCCTAGTAATTCTGAGGTATACGTTTGTCCATCCAGGCCCAGTTGTGCTGAGTACCCCTGCTCAGCTGGTAGCTCCTGTCGTGGTGGCTAGAGGCACTCTGTCCATCACTACTACTGAGATCTACTTTGAGGTGGATGAAGAGGACTCTGCTTTCAAGAAGACGGATGCCAAAGTAAGAGTCTTCTTAACTGTTGTTCAGTACAAGGGCTGCACACCTGCAGATTCAGACCATGTTATGAACGATATAGATCAGATAGTTCTGGCATTAAGATGGTTTAAATTTTTTACTTTTACAAAAAATCTTCAATCTGAATGGTTCTGGATTAAGTTGTTCTAATAAAAAGTGTGTCTTCCTGTAATGGTTGCCTTAATAGTTTGTCGTAATGGATGTACAACCTCAACAGGTACTGGCCTACTCTGAGGGTCTACATGGCAAATGGATGTTCAGCGAAATCCGAGCCGTGTTCTCCAGACGCTACCTTTTGCAGAATACCGGACTGGAGGTCTTCATGGCCAACAGGAGTAAGGCTGCAGATTTCTCATCACTTACATTAACATGCTTTTTTTTTTTTTTTAAATTGTATGAATTTCCCACCAATTTGCTAGCCATAAATACCAGCCAATAGATAGACAAGGACCATCAGGGTTCCTGTTGGGTACAGGTAACCCACTAGCTACCTGCCTCTCCGAGTTCTTACAGTACTGCTGAGTAAAAGTGTCACAACGTGATGGATCAGAAGGTTTTGACGCCCTACACGGTGCCAAACCCCTTGATACCCACACCCCAAAAAAGAGACCTTAATGTGATTCCTGCTTACAGATTCTAGATGTGCTATTTTAATGTCAACAGCAGAGGTCTACAAATATGTAGAAGCTGACATGGCAGGCTATTAAAAATACAAAATCAATTATAGGGGACAACTATTTACCCTCTGGCACTTTTATTCCTGCTTTTTGTTCGGCCTCTTCATATATAAGCGCCCCCTCTCTTCCTGTGCCTGCCCTTTCATTCATAGTTAGGAAAGGCCTTATGGTGAATGGGGGAGAACCCTTTCACCCGTTTACTTCTTCAATGGACTGTTGTGGTCCTCTGTAATTAAATGAGTACTAACACTGTTTGAATCCTCCCATGTGTGTGATGTACTCATGGTGTTATGAGGCATTTTGAGTGTTATGTTATTGCTGGGCACCAGATTAACATTAGCCATCATGCTGAGCGATTGACCATATGTTGACTCTTTTTTTTTCCCCAGCGTCTGTGATGTTTAACTTCCCCGACCAGGCCACAGTGAAGAGGGTGGTCTACAGTCTGCCACGGGTGGGCGTGGGAACGAGCTATGGCCTGCCACAGGCCAGGTAGGTGCAGGGTATAGCAAATAGTGATTCACGGCTCAATACATATTGTATATTTTAGTTGCAGTTATATTTTTTGCAGAATATGATAGAAAGAATAACTGTGTGTGTGTGTGTGTGTGTGTGTGTGTGTCACAGGCGGATTTCCTTGGCCACCCCTCGTCAGCTATTCAAGTCCTCCAACATGACTCAGCGCTGGCAGAGGAGAGAGATCTCCAACTTTGAGTACCTCATGTTCCTCAACACTATTGCAGGTGAGTGGCTCACCCACTGATCCAACATGAGCCCCTGGTATGCCCAGTCTGTTAGCGCCTCCAGCCTCCTAACAACATGTGGACAGGTTAGCGGTCGGACACTCATCACACAACGTGGTCTTCGCTACTCGTCCTTGATTTATTTACATTTTTATTACATTTTATTTTTTCCCTGTAATACAAAAGCATTTCCATAGAAAACCTGTTTTAATATAATAAATATATAATACAAGAATGAAATACACATCCAGGCAAATGAACACTTTCTATCATGTGTGAACACACGAGCTAAGCCAGTGAAAACTAGTTTGAACACCTTTGCATACGTTTGCATCTCGAGGATGTCAACAGCTTGTGCATTTGTGTTTCTGTCTGATCACAGTCACTACAACAGCAGTTGGCATGAGTCCCATCTGGGACAGCGACAGGTCCACGTCACTGCTAGAGCATTTGAGCATTTGCCTCTTTGTTCAGATATGGAGGTTTTGAGGCCTGAAATTGTGGCCTTAGTGAAAACAAAATCATGAACATGTTGTAGAATGTAAAATAAATGTTTAATGTTTTAACAGCTAAGAGATAAAAGCAGTTCAGATTCAGTAGAACATTTTAATGCTGTATATACGCCCCCATTCAATACCCAGTCAAAACAACACAAACAAACACCAGCTTAGCATAGTATGGCAACATCTTGAACATACTCAGTCATTTTCTTTACCCACTTACTACCATTCAGAGTCACAGCGGTCTGGGCCTATCCCAGCATGCATTGGGCAGAAGGCAGGGAAAAACCCTGGACAGTTCGCCAGTCCATCACAGAGCGAACACAGATAGAGAAACAAACACACTCACACCTAAGAGCAATTTAGAGTCTCCAATGCACCTGACTTTCATGTCTTTGGGCTGTGGGAGGAAACCCACACAAACACAGGGAGAAGAAACTCAGGACAAGAAAGGGCCGGGACACAAATCTTTGACCTACATGTTGAACAGTGTGTCAGAAAGGAAGAAACGCGGTATCCATGACACCCACCGTCTGATTTCCCCTTCTTTCTCCCTTCTCTGCCTCTCCAGGGAGGACCTATAATGATTTGAACCAGTATCCTGTCTTCCCCTGGGTCTTGACCAACTACGATTCTGAGGAGCTGGATCTCACTCTGCCTGGCAATTTCAGAGACCTCTCCAAGGTTGGAGCTCACAGACATACACCTTTTCCTGTGAATCTAATGTGCATGGCTTAGCAGATGTCATAACCCAAAGCAACGGTACAAAACAGAGCATACAAGCACAAGTCTTAGTAGGAATCGTTCCTCTGTTGCATCTCCACCAACCAGAGTGAGACGCTTTCAACACAATATTATTTTAGGCTGTTGTTGTAATTCCCCTCATCCTGCCTCCCACTCAGAATCAGCACATGAGCTACTGAGCTCTATTGTCTTATCCTTGATTGTTTTTTCTTTGAATCATCAAATGAAGTCAGTTATTTCTCTGTGGTTTCTTCTAGCCAATCGGTGCACTGAATCCCAAGCGGGCGGCGTTCTATGCAGAGCGCTACGAGACGTGGGAGGAAGACGGCACACCTCCTCACCACTACACCACCCTATACTCTACTGCTCATACAACACTGATATGGATGCTCAGGATAGTGAGTACCTAGTACAACACACACACACACACACACACACACACACACACACAACCTTTTAACAGCGTTTTGGACACCATAGACACAAGGTATGTTTTGAGACAAATTTGTCTCGTCGTGTCCCTGTAGGAGCCCTTCACCACATTTTTCCTCAACGCCAATGACAACAAGTTCGACCACCCAGAGAGATCCTTCTCTGGCATCGGCCGCTCATGGAGGAACTGCCAGAGGGACACGGCTGACGTCAAGGTACATGTCTCCGATTGGCTGAAGGAATGACATATTGAAGTGATTTCTTAAAAGATTATTGTAAAACCAGAAAATCCATCAACTATGAGGTGAGCATGAGGTGAAGACATAGTATGCCTGCTACAGTGGGAAAGGTTAAAAAGTTAATTGTTTATTTTTTAAGTGTTTACAGTTTGACCAACAGATGTTACCATTTCCTTTCTAATTTCTGTAACAAAATCTAAGAATTACTGTAAAATATCTCAAAATGTATAAAGAGTATCAAAAGCTCCAGTACATCCACACAACTCCTACAGCACCTCTAGCTGGAAGTATGTAGAAGCAGTTAGAGTCCAAGGAGAGAATAATAATAGTGGAAATAGAATGAGTGTGGCAGATTTCAGCTCGCCCACTGGTAGTAAGAACTGACATTTTTTGTATAGCACTTATTAAAACTGTATCCATTGCTTTGCAGGTTATAAAACAATAAGAAACGAAAGCAAATAAGAGCATACTGAACTATGAATATGTGTTGCTGTCGTGTCTAACAGGAGCTGATCCCAGAGTTTTACTACCTGCCAGAGATGTTTGTCAACAGTAACGAGTATGAGCTGGGGACCCGTGATGACGGCGTGCCCGTCTGTGATGTGGAGCTTCCCGCCTGGGCCAAGAAACCCGAGGACTTTGTCCGCATCAACCGCATGGTGAGGGACGCACACAGTCCTTGCTAAAATTTGATGAGCTGAATTGAAAGTTTAAGAAATTGCGCTAAACTTGATATGTACACACTCTTGTTTCTCCGTCCAGGCGTTGGAGAGTGAGTTTGTCTCGTGCCAGCTTCACCAGTGGATTGATCTAATATTTGGCTACAAGCAGCGAGGACCCGAAGCTGTCCGAGCTCTCAACGTGTTCAACTTCCTGTCCTATGAGGGAGCGGTCACCCTAGACAATCTAGATGGGACACAACGGGAGGTCTGTTTCTATGACAACACATCAATCTTTTCTTAATATAGTGGTAGCCATCGTAAAAATCCTCCCCCATGCACCCGAACCCTTCATGCATTCATCCTGCCATTTGTTTTGTTTCTTAATTACTTTTTTGTCTTTACTATGTCCGAAATCAACTATCTATCTATCTCTGTCTGTTTCTGTCTCTAGGCAATGGAGGCCCAGATTCAGGCCTGTGGTCAGATTCCCTCCCAGCTGCTGATTGAGCCACAC
>CABFOQ010033191.1:16997-33884 GCA_900660455.1 Gephyroberyx darwinii
TTGTTGGTTATTTTGTTTTGTTTCTTTCTTACTTGTATATATATTTTGTCTTTTAATATGTCCGAAATCAACTATCTATCTATCTCTGTCTGTTTCTGTCTCTAGGCAATGGAGGCCCAGATTCAGGCCTGTGGTCAGATTCCCTCCCAGCTGCTGATTGAGCCACACCCCCCTCGCTCCTCTGCCATGCACCTGGTGAGACTTCCTCTACAACCTAAAACTTCAACAAAACTTCAGTTTTAAGTCACTTGAAGTGCACTAGGCACGGTTTTTATGTAAAAATACACAAATTGGGCCTCCAACCGAGAAGAGAAAGAGAAAGCTGGACGATGGTTGAACCTCTTCACCACCTCCACCTCCTCCAGACACTCATAACTGGTGTCACCGTACCTGATTTCACAGTTGCCTCTTGCTGCCATTTGTGGCCTGTCAGCATTCAAAGTTCCCTAGTGCAGCTTTAAGACTCAAGAGAAAAACACGAAAACTGTTTGCACATCCCAAGCTTCATCTGAGGTGTTGGACTAGAATAATGTGGAAGGGAAAGTCTGCACGCTTGCTTCCTGCTCCCAAAGTGAGTCTCATTTTGTTAACCAGACAATATTCACGATGGGAGCGTGAAGTCAGTAACAACAGCAAATTAGACTGCATGGAGTGTTTTCATATTTGAACATGTTTCAGTATTTCACTGTATTTGTGATGTAAACATTTGAGCGATTTGACTGACCTCGATTTCCAAGCAGTCTGGTTTAATAAGATTCAAGTGTCCATCATTCAGATGTTTTTTAAAACAAACTGTGACTTGGTTTTAGGCTCTCTGTCCTCCCCACCACCCACAGCAGCAGCCCAAGTGTTTCCACATAACAGACATCCATGTCAGAACCTCTCAGTCCTGAACCCTACCAGCCTCCCTCCTCCTCTCCTAGGCCTTACAACTACCCTCAATGTGTGTACCTGCTTTGACCCTGTTCTCCCACTAATATACCTTTTCCCTTACCTCCCTCTCTCCCATCTGTTCTTTGTCTCTCCCTGTACCTCTCCTCATATGCTCCATGTCCCCTTTCCCCCTCTTTCCTTTGGCCTTCCATCTCCCTCGCCCTCCCCCCTCCCCTCTCTCTCTCTCTCTCTCTCGTTCTCTTTCTGTCTCACCAGTGTTTCCTTCCCCAGAGCCCTCTGATGTTTAAGGATCAGATGCAGCAGGATGTCATCATGGTGCTGAAGTTCCCTTCCAACTCCCCCGTCACACATGTGGCAGCCAACACGCTCCCCCACCTCAGCATACCAGCGGCCGTTACTGTCACTTGCAGCCGGCTGTTTGCTGTCAACCGCTGGCACAACACAGTCGGTAAGTGTATTTGTTAAGGGGCTGCAGGACCGCGGTGTAGGACGTACAGTATGTTTGCAACGGGGTGCTGCTAGTAGTCATTGTTTTCTCTGTAGCTGCAAGCATCATATCTTTGTGTCGCCATTTGGCTATGATGGTCGATCTAACTTTTTTTTTCTGATCTATTTTATAACATGGCTTCAAAAAAAACATGGTAACTGCGTCACAATTTTTATTTTTTAATAAATATGTCAAGCTCAGTTCTGCCATGTTTTTATTAATGGCCTCATCAGGCTAATGCATTTGAGCATAAGTCTTCATCAGAGCAGTCTTGGCAGGGCAGCTAACCAGAGGGTTATGTGAGGACATACATCTGCTATACTTTGTGTGTGTGTGTGTGTTTGACTGTGTCTATAATATTTGACCTGTAAACCCGTAGGTCTCCGTGGAGCTCCAGGATACTCGCTAGAACAGGCTCATCATCTGCCCATTGAGATGGATCCTCTCATAGGTCAGTGCACGTAGGATCAGGTCTCCACATGTTTCACATTCACAAGACAATTAGCTCTAATGCAGAGCGACTTACAATACGTGCACCAACAGTACAAGCAGCCAGTGATGATATTTAGGACACCATTAACTGTACCCAGATGATAAGGGCAGCCAGGTCACTAGTGGGATCGGAATGAATGTATCATGTAATACACTCGGGATGTACGTATGATACTCAGTCACAGGCTGTAAAACCTGGGGGCAGCGTAGTCGAGCTGAACCTCTCCTCTGACCTCAGTGATGATTGATCACATCAGAGTTTATTAGATAGCTTGTTAACATGTCTTCATTAGCCTGTAACACCTCTGTGTTCCTGTCCGATGTAGCAAACAACTCAGGCGTGAACAAACGTCAGATCACTGACCTGGTGGACCAGAGCATCCAGATCAACACACACTGTTTTGTGGTTACCGCCGACAACCGTTACATCCTGGTCTGTGGCTTCTGGGACAAGAGCTTCCGTGTCTACTCCACTGAAACTGGTACGTGTTGCATCATTTATGAGACACGTTGAGATGTTTACTCTCAGGTGTCAAGTGGTTTTTTCTTCATCATTAAGTGTTTAAATCAGCAATGTCACAGCTACACACACAGACACCTACCCACAGTAGTTGTTGAGGGAGTGGAGAGGGTTACTCGTTCAATTTTGCTGCCCAGATTTTCCCTCCCTGTCCAGAGATTTTATATTTTATTTGATATAACTGTTTTAGTGCCCCTTTGTGCAGCCAATTCTCAATAGGTTGAGGAGGTGTGGCCCTGTTGACATGCTGAGCACCACCCATTTCCTGTTGGCCTTCATGTCCAAAGCAGCAGCATCTTGTTCACAGTACAATCAAATATTTGAAATGCCAAATGCGCAAGTGCAAGCCAAGGTTCATCAACACAAAAGTCTCCCCCTCTTTCCCTCCTGTTCTTCCACACTGGCACACACAGAGCAGGTCCCTCGCTGTTTGCCCTTCTGGTCTACTTATCTTTAGTATACTACTAAACCAGTCTGGTCTGGTTTAGTAGTCTCTCGTTCGCACATTTTGCTCCTTTGTCTCAATAGAAAAGGTACCTTGTGTTAGCGTCACTTACTTTGTCACTTCTTGGTCCTTGAAAAGTGATGCTACCGCTCCTGTGTTCAACATCAGATTACTAGCGTATCCAAGTGTTTGTGATAGCAGTGTGCTGAAGTCCTCATTCTGAAAATGAAATTTGTAGGACACAGTGAGCGAGGTTTTGGCTAGTTGGGAAAGCAGCCAGCTGGCGACTGACAGACTACAGGGATCCTCATTATCATTAAAAGCTGGGTTCATTTGACATCATTTAGCCAGGAAGTAAATTGGATACGTAAAACTGTTTTGATTCTGTTGAAAACCAGAGGGACAGTTTCTCAAATGGTGTCTGTCAAATCACCACAACACTGCCAGTAATGTTTTGAGTTACTTTACATTAACTTTCCCTTTGATAAACAATACCGTGACACTGGGAAATCCTCTCCTTTCTCCCTACAGGAAAGCTGACCCAGATAGTTTTTGGCCATTGGGACGTGGTGACGTGTCTGGCCAGGTCAGAGTCCTACATCGGAGGAGACTGCTACATCGTGTCCGGCTCCAGAGACGCCACTCTACTACTGTGGTACTGGAGTGGACGGCACCACATCATAGGGGACAACCCCAACAACAGTGAGTGGCAAAAGGGTGGAATCTGTGTGTGTGTGTGTGTGTGTGGTTTGAGATAATGTGGCCCTGAGGCAAACAAAGTGATGTGCCTGTAATTGTGTTCCCTCCTTCAGGTGACTACCCTGCTCCCAGAGCTGTACTGACAGGCCATGACCACGAGGTGGTGTGTGTGTCCGTCTGTGCAGAGCTGGGATTGGTCATCAGTGGAGCTAAAGGTTAGTGTGTCTTCACATGTTTGTCTGCCTGGGACAGATGAAAAGTTGACTTTTTAGTTTAGTTTATTTATGCAGTGATAAAACATGGAAATGTCATGATAAAAACAAAAACAAAAAAATGCAATGCTAAAAAACAATAGAAAAAAATGACAAAACAATAAATACTTTCCAAAGGCTGCAGTGGAGGCACTAAAATGTCTGGAAATATCATGAGTGAATCCACCATAGTAGCACTACTACAGCGGTATGCCTGATGTCTTGCTCCTCCACAGAGGGCCCATGCCTGGTCCACACCATCACAGGGGACCTGCTGAGGGCCCTGGAGGGGCCAGAGCTGTGCCAGCGGCCCCGCCTTATCTCAGTCTCCAGCGAGGGCCACTGCATCATCTGCTATGAGAGGGGTCGCTTCTGCAACTTCAGCATAAATGGAAAACTGCTGGCCCAGATGGAAGTCAATGACTCCACACGGGTAGGGCTGCATGTGTCTTTGTGTTTGTGCACATGTGCAGTACTCACATACTGTCAAACAATGTGCATACCGTTGTCCATATACACATCAGAGTCCTTGAGCATCTCTCTCTCTCTCTCTCTCTCTCTCTCTCTCTCTCTCTCTGCCTCTCTCTCTAGGCAATCCTGTTGAGTAGCGATGGCCAGAACCTGGTGACAGGAGGTGATAACGGGGTTGTGGAGGTGTGGCAAGCATGTGACTTCAAACAGCTTTACATTTATCCGGGCTGTGATGCCGGCATCCGCGCCATGGACCTCTCACATGACCAGAGGTAAGATGGAGTTAAAAAAAGTGTTATTCTGACAGAAAGAGAGAGATTTGTGTGATGGAGACTGCGTTTTATTACAGGGCTGCCATTGGGGAGGCAACCAGGACAGCTGTCGTGGGGCCCTGAGTGCTAGGGGCCCCTAAGGGGAATCAATACATAATGATCATTTATGGGGCAGTTACATTGATAACTAGACCTCAAACCTCAGGGAAACATTATCTGCATGTTATGTAACTGAGCTTGTTTGTGTTCTTTTTTTCAGTTGAGATTTTGTATCGCGCCCCACAATAGAGACGATAACGGATGTCGTATTTGTCTTGTTGGGTTTGCAGATGTTGTGATGCAGACAGTAGTGAGTCTCTGTTCTGATGCAGTTGTTGTCCTGTGCCGTGTGCTCTGCCCTCAGGACTCTGATCACTGGCATGGCGTCCGGCAGCATTGTGGCGTTCAACATTGACTTCAACCGCTGGCACTACGAACACCAGAATAGGTACTGAGGTGGATAGAGCGAGGGAGAGGAGGATAAGGAGGATGGAGAGAGGAGAGAAGAACGAGAGGCAGAGGAGGAGATGCATTCTGCTGTGTACCTGGAAAGCGGGGAAACTACAGGTACAAAGAGGAAGAAAAATAAGTAAGGAACAATGGATTGGTTGAAAAACCTTAAGCTGTTTTCCCTTGTGAAGTTCACGTGATTTGAGGAAGCGGTGCATCCCAACGCTGGTGGGATACGCATACGTGTAAGTACACACACGTGTGTAACCACAGACACATACACACCAAAACCTGCTAATAAAACACACAGACTGGCGAATGGAAAAAAAAAAAAAGAACAAGTCGAGTAGACCTTGTATGGGTTGACCAGGCCCGTACCATACACAGGACTGGTGCAGTTGCTGTTACTGGTACGCTTAACGCTTCACAGACAAAGAACTGACATTTTTTTTTGCTTTTGTTCTCTTATTGTTTTGGGGGGAGTTGAGTATGGGACGTATTGGGGTGGACTACAAATTAAGATTCCTATGACGTGTCTAAACTGAACCAGCCTCACCCACTGATCAAAACAGGTGCTATTGGCTTGATCTTAAATCCACCTTTGACAAATTGCCTGGGGATCCGGTTTTATTTTGGTTTTATTTTTTATGTTTGTTTGTTTTAATGATTTTTTTTTTTTTTTACCCCCAGCAGGGTAAATATGATTTTTAATGTAAATAGGCTCTGCTTCCTTTGGAGTCTACACTCGTCCTTTCACTACACAAACTGCGCTTATCACCTTTAATTTATTAATGACTTGCTGTATGTAAAATATTGTGTAATAAATATAATAATGTTGACAAGACCGATGGTGATGACGGCAGCGGTGAGGAAGTTGATGATGATTGTTTTGGCGGTAAGGATGGTAAGAGATCTTGCCAGTGCCACCGAGGATGACGACCACAAGACGAACATGATTTCCTTTGTATATTTGGTGATTGTTTTGTCAAATATGTACATATAGTCTTGGTTCAGGCTTGGCGGGAGATTTAATCAACTGAATAAGACTGAAAAACGCAAAGGAAACCTTCACTTACCCACATTTGTTGATTATTTAAAAAAGAGAATCAAATCAATGTAAAAGTTTGTTTTGTATTTGCACTTTGCACCAATCACATATCATTATTTATTAGCTTGGTTCTTTCTGGTCGGCTGCCATTTTGTTTAGGTCCATTTTCCCTACGGGATTATTTGTGCATTGATGTTTGTATTTAAAACGTTGAGCTCATGTGTGATTATTAAGTTGTACAACCTCACAGTTGTAAGCAATATCATGATTCTGTAGCTGATAGAGGTGGGAAGGAAGGAGAAGAGGGGATGAAATGTGAGATGTACTGTATGTGTGAAAGCCATCTTGATCAAATACACACATGCACATATATCAACAGGTTCAACTTACGTATCCAAAAAAAGGTTAAATATTTTTGGATCTATGAAACCCTAAAAACTATTGTATTCATGTTTTATTGCAAAGATGTAAAATATGACATGTGTGAGTTGAAAAAAATCATGATAAGAAAAATAAAATATGCAAAGAATTTGATGACTTGACTTTTCATTGGTGACGAGATTGGACATTTCACTCTTGTTTCACTAGAGAGCTGCACAGAGAGAGGGAGGGAGAGACTTCAAGGACAGCTTATTGGAAAGTGTGCTCACTTGTCCACTTTGCTTTCTTGTTTCATTACAGATATGTATGTTGCAGTTATTATGCTTATTATATATTATATGAAAAACACAACAGAGAAAAAAATGACATTTGCCAGCTGTGTCAGGGTCTAGTCCAGCAGGGTCTCCTACTTCAATCAAATCCCTGAACAATCTGGAAAAATCAACGCAGAGAGAGTGAATGAGCAAGGCACTTAACCCCAAACCACCCTTAGAGTTGCTCAGTGGAAACCAGTAGAAAACTGTGAATTGAACACTTGAACTTGGCAACCCCCAAGTGAGTAATGTTAACTTTCCCTGGATAAATAAAGGATACAAGAACGGTGGTGGTGGTTCTACTAGTCAACAGGATATTAAAACACCTGCAGCAGAGCCACAAAGCAGCCAGAGATCACAAAAACAAAAAGAAACCTTTACGCTCACTGGAAAGAAAGAAAGAGTTCTCATGGAACTGACCCAAATCCTAAAACCAGAGGGTGTAAATGATTTTCCACTTGGTTCATTTTGTGCATGACCTAATTATTTGAATGTCAGTAAATGATGAAACAGAGTTGCATGAAAATAAATGTTTTTTTCTGAATTCATTTCAAATTTGCTTCTTTTTTTTACTTACAATAACCAAAAAATCAGTAACACCTTAAACATGTTTTCTGTACAACTTCAGACTTAAGCTGTCAAAAAGCCCCAAAGCTCATCACATCATATCAACTGGGCACAGTTCAGTATGCTCTTCGCTTACATATGGAATTACATTGGGTGTTTGCATTTATTGTGTGCTTTCATTTGTTTGGCTTGGGATAGGTAATTAAAACATGGCTGTGAGGAAAAGGCTTAGCTGTGAAGATGAAGAATAAAAGTCCACACATACAGTACACATTTGCAAATTAATTTGCTTCATTTTATTGATCATATCCCCCTACATTAAGCCTCAAAGGTCTTTGACATAGTGCCCTTGCCAAACACAATTAATGGGCCAATCCACAACCCACACAGAAACACAAGTGAGACCCGGACTCTGCCACATAAAAGAGATTTGTACCGGAGAAATGATGTGAAAATGTTTTTTTTTTAAATTCTGTTTGACTTTGCTCGTGGTGATTGACAGTAACAGCCAGTTGAAATCCATTTGCCAGCAGTGAAGGGTTCATCTGTATTTGAAGTGTTTGTAAACATTGGACAAAGTAACCCCCGCCTTTTAATTTAATTGGAGGAGTAAAATTATAACCTCCAGGGAAAAACACACGTCCATTATTGCTGTAGTCCACATTGTGGCATCGTGGGCGTGTATAAATGTGGCTAGACATCTCGGGATCTTAATTCTTCATCTTTTGATTTTGAAAATGATCTTTTGATTGATGACGCTCATGACATTATTTGTGTGAGGCCATGTTAGTGTTATATCATGTTACAGTGACTGGTTCTGCTATTAGTTTGCCACTGAAAAATCATTACATTTTTCTGGACACCCTAGGGTTATACCATTAAACCTGCAGAAAGCTCGGTAGCACCTTATAGGTAAGGGCACAAAGAGTCTGACTGATAAAATCAACTGGAATGGCACTGATAAAGGGCCATATTGGAAAACTGACAAATCCCGCTCCTTTTATTGTGTGGCTGTCATCACGGCTCTCCAAGCCTTCATGTGTGACTGGTTGTTATTGGATTTTGTGAGGGAGGATGCTGAAGATGAATAAAGCTGTTTTCAAATCACTTGCTTTGAATGGATTTTGAATGACGGATGTATTTTGGTTGCCATGTAAAAAAAAAACTAGAAATAACAATTGACTAAAGCCCGATATAACAAAAATAACAGTTGGCTAAAGCCGAGAATACAGACAAGGCTGTCAGCCGCACAGAGCTCTGCCACGGTTCAGTTACTATGGAGACGGAGATCTGATGCTGTATAAGCTGACAGGCAGGAGAGCGCAATCCCGTCAGTCAAGATGAGATATTTATTGTGTAGTTTGTGTCGCTTTTGACCTGGTCTATCTGTAGCTACAGACAGAGCCTACTTGCCTGCCAGCAGTCTAGAATGGCAACCTTCATCCTCACCCCCCTCATCGCTTTCTGACCTTCCTATACATGGCTTCATCACCTTCCTCTTACTCAACTTTTCCCTTGACTTTAGGGAAAATTTGCTCCACCATGAAGCGATTTAGTATTTGTACAATTGTGTCTTCCTTGTTGTGGTATTTCACCAAATGGAGTGTAACAACTTCCCAAACCTGCATGAACAAGTGAAACATAAGCATGCACTTTTATACAAAGTCTTTAATATCAGTCATTTGGAGTATTTATTTTCTGATTCATTCTACAGATGTTAGTGAGGATATACTGTACAAAGCATCACATGAAAACAATGTTAGCCTAAGTTGAAATGAGCACAGTACAGGTCATCCATTTTATAAAAAAGAGAAGGAAGGATATAATTCCTCATGATGTGTTAGTGGATGAGGAGGGTTTTTCAGGTTCATTTGTCTTAATCTGTTAAAATGAGGCTCAAAGGGATCCACTCACTCTCACCGGTCAAGACCTCTTCTTCACATTATGAACTATATTTCCCCTGTGCCTTGGAAAGGGGTTGAAAAGTCAATCAATCAATCAATAAATCAATCAAATCACACAGCAAACTGCCTTGTAGTTGTGGTTTTGTGCATGCGTCGGTGCGTGACAGTGTGGAGATGCTGGTCCTCTGTGTGTATTGTGTGTGTGTGCATGGTCATCTGTTTGCATGTAAGCGTGCATACATGTGGGAATGCCAGCCGAAATGCACATGCCTCCACGTGCGTCTGTCCGCTCCTTTCCCACCTCCCTCAGTTGGACAGTGAGGAGACGGTGGACCTCTGAGAGGAGATGCTGCAGATCTCCATGTTGGTGAACGAGCTCCCCGCCTCGCTGCTGCAGTCTGGAACAGAGGAGGACGACGTGATGATGTTCTTCAGCCTGTGGAGGGAGATGACGAGCAGCGTCAGCAGGAACAGCAGCAGACCGAGGAAGAGCCACACGTAAACATAAACGTTCCCCTGTCGCCCTGGCGACGAGGCAGCCGCCGACGTGGAGACAGAGGTCGGCGAGAAGCGGAGGAAGGTTCCGTTGTCCGCTGAAGAGATCGCTGTCTCATTGTGGTCCACCAACGGGACGTCCATCCCTGACATCCTGCCTGATGTTCACTGGGTTTAGAGGAGAGAGGGAGAATAAGAGTGAGGTTTATTGTAGATCAATAAAGGCACGGTTTTACATCAGTTTTGTATACTTTGATAACTTGGTATACAGGCATTATCTGATAACCAGCCCAAACCTCCAGGGGTGTTTGAGGGTGTCCCCCATAAGCAGAATAGTTTCATTTCACTATAATTTCACACACGTAGGTAGAAAAGGATGCTTTTTTGATTACAGGTTTCCCTGACCCTCCCCATCTACTGCATAGACAGTCAATACTGTACTAAACCATAACTAACTACAAAAATCTTTCTTTCTTTCTGTCTTTCTTTCTTTCTTTAGGTGAAAATCTCAAATGTGTGACTGTGGTCCAATTCATGGTTATTAAGGGTCCTTCACAGGAATGTTTCTACTTTATTTAACTGTTAGCCCGTTACAATGATGTGAAATTGCCATCAGTGTCTAAACAGCAGGGGGAGTGCTTGTCTTGCCTTGTCTTGCCTGTGAATGCCTCTCAGGCTTTGTGCCTGGAGCTGGGCATGAACTCAGAAATGTAGGGCTCCTTATCTGATGAAATGAAACATTCATCATCATCCCTCCTAATCAGCTTTCACAAAGACAATGGAAAACCAACCCTCCGCCTGCTCAACTCTGCCAATATCTGTTCATTATTAAAAAAAAATTCTGTTACTACTGTTACATTGCATATGACTGTTTGTGTCTGTGTGTGGGTGAGAGAGAGACAGACAGAGACAGACAGAGAGAGAGAGAGAAAGAGATAGATGACTTTGGGAAGAATGGGTAGCAGAGGGGAGCTGAGGCTGTAAGGTGGTGGTGTATTTGGGTTAGGCCCGTCTTGTGTCTTGGCTTGATCTATGAGTGGAAAGAGACACTTCAAAGGAAGGAACAATTTACCATGGCCAGAATGAGAGCGAGAGGTCAGCGCACCGGCTAATTCTCTCTGTGGAGGGCGCTCATTTTTCTCCAACCAGCATCTCCCCTTTTCTTCTCTCTCTCGCCCTTCCTCTCCATTTCATGGTTTTTCCATCCACTGTATGTGTGCCTGTCTCATTGTATTACTTTCAGGGTTGGGGTTGGCGGGGGATAGAGTTTCCCCTCCCGTTTAAATCTATTTTAGACTGCTGTATACTGTAAAAATATTAAAGATAAGCACACTCCAGTCTGATAATATGATTTGTATTTATTGCTGGTTGTTTGAAATATCTTGATTGCAAATATTCCATAATGTTTCACCACTACATCAGTGATTGCAATATCATTTAGGCATTTAGCAGATGTTCCTATACAGTCACTTACAATGCACTTGCCCCATTTTCATTTAGCTCTCATGTTTATTTCTTACGCCATCAAATTTTCTCATTATTTTCTCTGCGAGACTGGATAATTGGATGGGACTAAGGGGAAACTGTGTGGCATTGCGGCAACAAAATGTATTTTCTTAATCTTTTATTGAAATAATGTAGCTTTTGAAGTTTAAGAAATGTGCTCTCTATTCCCTTTCTCCTTCCCTCTGGTTGCCTCTCTCCCTCGGTCTCTGGATGGCAGAGACAACAAGAACTCTGCTCTCTCTAATTTTCAGCCCACTATACCTTCAGGGGGAGACAAGGCATAATGAGATGGGATGTTGTTAGGCTACTCTTTCTTTTTGTCTCCCTTGTGATTGTCTGCTCTCTTGCTCCGACTCTGCTTTCTGTTTCAAGTGCTCCCGACTCTCTTCCCAGCTCAATGAAAAGCTCCCTCTCTGACCCATGTTAGCTCACTCTCTCTCTCTCTCTCTCTCTCTGTCTCTCTCTCTCTCTCTCTCTTGCAAAACCTTCCTTCTTCCAGTGCAATTCGGAGTTTGGAGATGAAGTATTGATATTCACTGCATGGACATAGCCCTTCACTACTCTTACTCATCTATTCTTGTAATGGCATATCTTTTTTTTAATCTGCTCTCCTTTCCACGCTTCCATAAAGAGTTTGACTTTCAAACTCTTTATGGTGGCCTTGGGTTCGAATCCGGCCCGGGACCTATGTCGCATGTCACACCTCCTCTCTCACCCAATCTTTCTCTACTGTTGAATAAAGGCCAAATAAGATACGTTGCTCAGATAGGAGTCAGCTACACTGTGGAAATGTTAATAAATACAGTTTCAGCCCAAACAATCACTGTGTTATCAAAACCATCAGTGGGTTGACAGAGCAGAGCTTCAGCCTTCCTTTCTTCTATCTCATCTGTTTCTCATCCCATCCTCTATCCCTCTGTTATTCCCTTCTACCCTTTCTGGTCCAGTATCAGTTGTTGATGTTATTTTGAAATCTGTAATGAAGCTTGCTCATGAACTGAAGTGGTTGATAATTCTAGTAGTAGATAATTCTGCCTAATGATGCTTTTTGTATCCAGGCAACAAGGTATTTTCTGTTCTTTGTTGAGCTAATCTACTTTGAGAGGGCAGGCCAGTCCTACTGAGGCTGAAGAGGTCACACACACACACACACACCTACACATAATATTAGTAGTTATTCTCTTCTAGTTTTAATTACAAGTATAACAAAGACCCATATATATAACAAACAGAGATGTCAAAATTAGGCGTTTTTATTGAGGAAAATGATGTCACTGTTGAAAATGACATGGCTTGTTTTGCGTGTTAGCTGGTTGTTGGCCAGGAACGGTGTAATCATATTTCTCCAGAGTCAGCAGTCTTCTGCTGTCTGTGTTTCCTGCCGAAGAACAAAGCCATGAATCCATAGTTCTTTCTTTTCCAGCTGCTGGGCAGAGAAACAGGTTGGAAATATAATTATGTTAAAACATATCCTGTCTGTCTCTACCTGCACCACAGTTTTCTCCTCCAGTGTAGGATCTTTTTGTTCAGTTCCTCCTCCTGCTTCTTCCACTCTGTCTCCATCTTATCCACCTTCACCTGGTTAGCTTCTTTCCACTGGAGCTAAAGGGCCCCGGTTTTATTTTTCTCCAAGCTGTCTCTTTCCAACAGTTTTTCCTTGAGGAGTTCAGCCTCTCAGGCCGAGTGTCAGGCAAACAGGCTGGGACTCACGCAGAGAAGAACAGATACGCTAGTGAAAGTTCAACACCAATTTATTAGTGTGAGATCCAAAACGTAGTCAAGACAGTCCAGATCAATACCGAACAGGTAACAGGGCTAAGGTACCAAAAACAGCAGGCAAAAACGTAGTCAGGAGAAAGCAGGCCAGAGTCGAGAGCAGGCAGACGGGATCAGTAGGGAGCAGGTAAAAGACTGGTCAGGAAACAGGCACAAAACAGGTTGGCAAATAACAGGGCTGATACTCAGGCTATTACGTCTAGGTAAGCTAAAATGTTCTGGCAGGGAATTGCAGGAACAGGTCTCTACTTATACTAAATCCTGATTACAGATCGCATTCAGGTGTGGAGGCTGGAATTGGGTGAATCCTCTGATAGGCTGGACAGGAACAGGTGACGAGCAGGAGGGGGAAACCAGGTCGGTGGGCGGAGACAGGGAGACAGGCTGCCAGGATCCATGACACCAGGAGCCTTGCTCGCTCTGGTAGGTGGTCAGCTGATCTTTAGCCTTCTCTTTGCCTTTTTTTACGCTCCACATCCTGAAGAGAGGCCTGAACTTTGCCCATCTCTTTGGTCAACTGAGCCTGGACCTCAAGAGCATTTTCCCTCTTGAGGTTATCACTCTTTTAAGGGTGTTGAAGATGAGCTCCGTTTCATTTTTTCTATGCAGTAAGCGTCACCTCCTTCTCAATGAGGAGAATGTCTTTCTCTTTCCCCTGCTGGGTCGGTTACGGCCTTATTGGACTTCAGCTGGATCTCAAGCTCTGACAGCTCTACCAACCTGGAGTTCTTCAATGACTTCAAATAGAAGGGCTCTTTCCCCCTCACTCTCAGTTCAGCTTTTCAGTCTGCTCCCTCTTCCAGTCCATCCTGGCTCTTACAGCCTGGAGCTCATCAAATGCCTCCCGCAGAAGGGTTCTCTTCCTTCCACTCCCAGCTCAGGCTGTTTGAAGGTCATCTGTCTTAGCTTAGTAATAATCAGTGTAAGTGGAGTCTCTTGACTACCTCAAGAGCCTTCAATATCTTCTCCTTATTCTTGGCAATTGCTGCAGCACACTCATCCATCTGGGCTGCCTTAAGCTTGTTGTCCTTCAGTCGGTTTCAGAGCTTCCTTCTGCTCTGCCTTTGCGTGTTTTGTCCACCACCTGTTTATATTTATTGACATTGGCTCTTTCCTCCCGAAGCTCCCCTTTATCGTGATCAAACACCGTCTTGAGCTCTTCGATCTCCACAATCCGCTCCTCAAACAGTCTCTTCCTCCGCTCAAGTGTTACCTTAAGCAGGTCAAATTCCTTCTGAGCCACCATGTCCTGCAGCTTCATCAGCTCTTCCACCTTCTCACTCTCTATATCTCCTTAAATTCCTTGCTCAGACAACATTTCTATAAAAGGAGTAATAAGACCATAGAGGGAAAGGGGTATCAGGATGGCAGGAAAGGATGTTGTCTTTTGCTGAAAGAGAATTGACTCTGTCCCATCAGAAATCATTTTTGAGTAAAGTCTGTTTTTTACCTCAATTGTTATGGCTTTTGCAGTATTGAAATATCCATATGTCCTTGTAGTAGTGATGTCCATGGAGTATAATCAAACATTTACCCAGTATTATACTGTATAAATGTTTGACTGTAAAACAAAAACAGGTCTCAAACAGTGACTGGTCTGACTGATCTCTATTGAGCCTGTTTCAAATTAAGACCTGGGGCTCTCTTTTATTGAGGTAAATACATTTTACCGTTTTACAGTACACACGTAATAACACACACACACACACACACACACACACACACAGGCACACTTCCCAGAGAATAGTGGACGTATTGTGGACTCTTGTCTATTCTATTCTGGTATCAGTAATCCACTTCATGAATTATGGATTAGGATCCATGTGTGGCAAAATGTCATGACATTTTGGTCACATTATTGAATCTGTGCGTGCGTGTGTGTTTGTGTGTGTGTGTGCACGTATTTGCTCATGCTGTATTCATACCACAACACTGAACAGATAGAAAAGCTTAGCAAACAGCAAAAATACCAAAGATTTTCGTTCACACACACACACACACAAACACAATACAAACAAATACAAGATGAAAGCCAGTCTCCCAGTGTCAGCCAGTTCAGCCACAACAGACCCGAACACATGAATTCAAAACCAGCTCTGTAGGCCTTGATGCCCTGAGGAACCAAAGACGGGTAAGGGTGAATGTCAGAGATATGATAACTCTGAACCTCAGAGACACCGGGTAACTGGGTTCAGAAAAATCCACGTCACTCAAGTTTGGATGTTGTCATCAGCGTGTCATTTAAAAGTTTGTGTGATCATACAAGTACGGGTACTGCCTCCAAAATTGGAAACACAGGAACCTAGAGGAAACATGTGATCATGCCAGTTTGATTGAATGAATCAAAAACTATAATAACACAATCATCAAATGTTCTTTTATTGTACTTTAATTTTCTTGTAATGTGAACGACCGAATCTCACCGCCCACCCGAGCTCACTCCGAGGCACACCAGGGGTTGAGAACCGCCGCTCAACTTTTATCTAATTCTCTCAGATATTCTGCACATGAAAGTGGGGATTAAGGGCCAATTTGGAAAGAGAGCTCAAAAATATAGTAAGGGCTGATTCTAACCGACAGCAAGGTTATGTGAGGTGAAACTCAAACAGACAGTCAGAAGTAGGGATCATTATTAATAGGAAGTATCGGAGAATTTTTTTGGTCAGTGGCCAGCGTAGATAACGAGCGCTTAAACTTTGATGTCTGGTGTGTGTGTGTGCGTATGTGTGTGTGTGTGTGCGTGCTAGCGGCTTCATTCTTATGGTGAAGTGTATTTTTACATCTCATTCTGTCAATTACTCCTGATTCAGTTCACAATAAATTTGACTTTTTTTGAGCTCACACAATTTGTGTGTAGCTCATGCTTGTCCGTGCTTGTTACACGAGCAGGGTGAGTCATACATCATTTTAAGCAACAATCTCTGCTCTGTGGTCATTGCTCGCTGAGAGGACATTTTATGCCCTCTTCCTTTTTTCTCTTCTGAATTGCAAAGTACAATTGCTCCCTTCATCTCTCGCTCTCACCATAGGAAGCCCCCTCATTCTCTAAATTGGTGAATGAATGAATAAATGAATCTACTGCCCGGTTGTTAACCTTGTTAACTCAACAGCTGACAAGTCTCATGAACATTTCTATCTCTCTCTCTCTCTTCTTTTCTCTCTTCCTGTGGCAGACTGTGGCTCTTACTCTTGCTCTGCAGGCGGTGATTTATATGGAAAAGTGCACCGTACTGAAGTTGCTGGGAACTGGTAAGCAAGTGATTACTTTGAGATGAATAATGGCTCTTTGAATTTCTCTACCGCCACATGATTTGTCAAAGCCTCGCTCTCTCATCCATTCTCCAGGAATTCCCTCTCAGTTGGGATGATAGCAGATAAGAGAGCCACCATCCCATCTCTGTCTCTCTCTCTCTCAAAACAATTTCTGACACATTTAATCCCGAGCAGACTGAAGTATCTTTTCATCCATTCATATTGGTAGTAAGAGATATAGTTACAGACCTGTGTGTGTGTGTGGAGCAGCTCTGCCTCTCTCTCTCTCTCACATCCTCCAGAAATCCATCCCGTTCTGTTTCGTCTTTTGTCCTGATATATTGCCCCCGAGATCTTCTCTGTGAGCTGTCCGCTCTCCCTCTCTCTCTCTCTCTCTATCTCTCTCTCTATCTATCTTTCACTGTAATGCACACACATGCACACACACTTTACACAACACACACACACACACACAATACATCCCCCCTTCAGGAATTAACAACAGGAAGCTAATTTGCATGTAAAGCAGGTCTGATAGCTACAACTGACTGGTCTGAGAACAGTCGTAATGACCTGAGATAGCATTAGGGCGTTAACCCCCTTGGCGCTGCTGTTGGCTACTGT
>CABFOQ010033193.1:3996-24013 GCA_900660455.1 Gephyroberyx darwinii
ATGTTCCCATCAGGTGGACGAGCACCAAGAGGGGCCTGAAGGAGAGCCCTAGTGTTTCTCTCTCTCTCTCTCTCTCTCTCTCTCTCTCTCTCTCTCTCTCTCTCTCCTCCTGTCTCTCTGTCTCTTTCTCCATCTCTGAGTGCTGAAGCTCATCAGGGTAAACAGATGCTGTGGCTGTTATTTATGTTTCCACTTGGTCTGGCTTTCATACAAATTATCCACAGGCCCTGCACAGTGCAGACGCTCAGCCTAACTGGGCTGCACTGGCAGCTCTCTCAGCCTTATCGCCACTCAGACACTCAGACCATACCACAGAGGCAGAGAGAGAGGGGGCATACAGGCTGACAGAGTGTACCATAGCAACACACTGTGGGATGGCCACAAAGACTCAGTACCAATAACAGAAAGGGCACAGGAACTGAATGCACAATTTGCTCCACACATAGAGGGGAAGAACAGTTTGGGAATGTACCATCATAGCACAGGACAGAGGACAGTATAACAGAATGAAGTATAGATGACATACCCAATGGAGCAGACACATACATGAAATACTCACTTCCAACTAAAGCACAGTCTCCCAATAATATTCCATAATAATATTCTTCTTTGTCCTTCATATTCATTGGTTGTAGGACAGCAAGGTTAACATGCTGCATACAATCCCCTTTCTCTGGAAGCTGCCATACTTGTACATATCTGGACCTATTTAGTTTAAAAAGAGTGGACTACCTGTTGCCTCTATGCCCTTTAGCAGCTCAAGAGCTCAATAAGACTTGTGTGGAAGTAAAGAATTTGACCAATAAATGAATGAATGTCAAGATAGTGGAAATCATATTTTGCTTAACACGGATAAACAATATTCATGCAGTGTTTTTGCGATCATAAATTCCCAAATTTGTAGTTTTTACACATGCGTGTCTGTGTGTTTCTGCCATACAGATATCCGTGACCGTCGCAAGAAGCCAGTGATGCTGTTCATCCATGGAGGCTCCTACATGGAGGGCTCAGGGAACATGTTTGATGCCAGTGTCCTTGCTGCCTATGGAAATGTCATTGTGGTCACCATGAACTACCGCCTCGGCGTGCTCGGTAAGTTTGGTGTGTCAAGCTGCCACATCACATCCTGCTGGTGTCATCAAGGACCAGATGCACTAGACGTAACAATTGACAGGCATCACATGCTTAGTTTGACCCTGAGCCTGAAGTGTCAACACCACTGGTTAGAATGGCATCCTATCACACTGTATTTTTGAAATAGTGATACAATCATGTTAAGCCCTTTCAGAATTATGAGTCACTGTTGAAATATAACAAAATGCCCAAGGATAGAAATTAAAACAAAAACATGCCTATTCACTTATTCTCTGATCAGTTAGCCTGAAATATGTTGATATTGAAGCATTATTTGTCCTGCTCATATTCACCTCTGCAGCCGGTGCAAAAACACAGAAAACAGGATTTGATTCCTTGCTTCAGAGGATCCATCATCACTTAAAGCATTTGGTGTACATTTAGCGATTCAAAATATAAGGTGCATTTGAAAATGCGCCTGTTGCTTTCCATATGTTTTTGGATCAAGGGATATTCCGTGTGTCCATTCTGCTGGAGTTACAGTGCTTATATGGAGTGCAGGCTGAGCCATTGGTATGTATATCCAGCCCTTGTGCCAATAGAAATCAGTGGAGTCAACTATTTACAGAGGCGTCATCTTTTGGAGGTGTTTGCATACAGACTATCTGTGTCATTCATTGCGGTTGCCAGGTTGGGTAATCTGATCTTCTTTTTTGCACCACGCCTGTTTCAACATATCAGAATAATGACAAACAGAGAAATGGGAATACTTTAGGATGCAGTCCAAGTATTAACAGAAAGTAACATGATCCACAGCGTTATTGACACTGCCAATGGAGAGGCACAGAGACAAGGACAAATTGAGAGTTGGAAGAGTTGAAGAGTTGGTGGAATGAGGAGCTGCACCTGCAGCTCTGTCCTTTTATGACTTTTACAGCTGTCAAACTGTGAGATCAATTCAATGTTTGAATTCAGTCTTAATGTACTATGTAGTCCTTCCTTGCACATCTCTTTTATACACTGATCCAAAAGCTCCTCAGTGGTGCCTGTGTTTGTTTCCTCTCCAGACAGTCTAAACCTTGTTTCCAAATGGTAACCTGTCTGATTTACATCCAATTTGTGTGAGTGTGTAAGAGAGAGATAGAAAAAAAAAGAGAGAGAGCACCATTGTGCAGTCTCCATTAAATATGTACACATGCACATATATACAAACACACACACAAAATCAGTAAAACACACATACGAATAGAGGTACAGAGCGATCCTGCTGAGTGATTATGAGGGATGACGCAGTGTCCTCGATTCCTTTAACATTGTTGAAAATTTTGGTATGTGGGCGAATAGACTGTTAGAATAGACTCTCTCTCTCTCTCTCTCTCTCTCTCTCTCTCTCTCTCTCTCTCAGATGTGCTTTAAATGGGTTACTGTACTAAGGCGATTATGTTTGTGCGTGAATGTGTGTGTATGTGTGTGGTGTATGCATGCATGTTTGCCTGTGTGCACACCAGTGTGTCCTTGTCTATGTGAGTGTATGTGTGCTATTCGCGCATGTTGTGTGATATATATATGAATAATGTAGCATTAATCCAAATTTTTAATGGCACCCCTTTCTGACAGGGTGAATGTGAGTCAAAGTGAGGAACACAAGTGCACCATATTTTAACAGTTTTATGCTATAATCTTTAGTATTATCCTGTACTTACAGACACAGACACTTCCACATACCAACCTCATTTCATACTCTGCCTGTGCCTTTAAGAGAGTGATAGGGAGTTTGGAACGAGGGAAGAAGAGAGAGAAGGGAATAGAGACAGATGAGAGAGGGAGAATCATAGAGAGACAGAGAGGGGAAGGGAAACAGAAGGGAGAGATGGGAACAGTCTAAAAATAAACCATCAGAAGTGCTTTTTAAATCTGCAGTGATGCAAAATATTCATTCAAATAAATGTTAATACAATGTGGCCACTGCACTCTTGCGTATAGGTTTACCCAAAACACTTTTAATCCGATATAGTACATTCTCATGTGGTTTCCAGCAAATTATAGGCTTTCTGTATTTTCTTATTAATTTATGATATGCCCTGTCATTGTGGAATAAAATGGGTGAATTATTAGAAAATGTCTGCTGTAGTAGACCAGAAGTTTGGTCTCACTGAAGATTTTACATTGCTGCTCTGCTCACCTTCTCCTACCTTCCTCCTGCTCCAGGCCTACAGAGCCTTCTGATTTGTGTTGCATAGCCATCTGTTCAGACTAATTAACTAATTAACTAATTAATGAACTCTGGGGAAAGGCCCACCATCGTGGGCTCTGTGAGAACATTTTTCACCCCGGGAAGAAAGATGAAACACTTCTTCTAGTAATGTTTCTCTAGCACGTTCTAGCCAATTTTCTAATTTTATTTGTAAGTAATAGTACCTACTACTTAGCCAATAGTAAATACTCACTATTTTGATTAAATCTTTTTCTTTGCTAATTGCAAATTAAACAATTTTGCCACTTAATCATATGGAGCTATGGATTTATGGTCAATATTCCTTGACCATTTAATAGTCTCTAATTGAATTTCTTAGAAGTCATATTTACAATCTTTCAAGATAATACAGTGTATTCTGGCATGGCATGTTTTGTGTCCATACTTACACCAAGGGAAATCAAGTCCAACTCGAAAATAAAGCTTGGAGTCCACGTTTATTAGCCTATTAGCCAATTGTTGAATTGTTAAAGCATAATTGTTGACAGATGGACACAAACGCATGCAGCAGTATAGCATGCTACATTAACAGTGCATGCAGCATAGACTGCTAGAATTAAAAAGGAAATCGTCAAAAGAAATGTCTAAACCCATAGGACTACTGTTAAAAATGAATAGAGACATATTCAGATCATGTAGTATCTCAAGAGATCAGACTTGCCAGTTCGATTGCTATTTTGGTTTAAGTTTATGGTAAGCCTCACAAAATCCAAGCATTATAAATACTTACTAAATATTGTTAAATCTGTTTTAAATCTTTTTTTTTTTAAATTGCAAAGTGGTAGGAAAATACAGTATATGTGGCACAGTATTTTTCACTACACAAGAAGGTTGTTGTGTAATGTTGATAAAGCTGAATACATTTCTTGCCCCATCAAAAACATCAAAAATCAATTTTCATGATTGTCTTTGCTGTTTCCGTTTGCATCCATTTCCCAGCACAAACGAGACACTTTCTTTTCCATTGACAGGTTATTAGCTTGGTAAATTCCGAGAGACAATCCAGTTGGCTTGCCCACCAAGTATAGATCAATCAAAGAAAAATGCAAAGATGTGCTCATAAACCCCCTTGTGCATCCCACTAAGCACAAGTCACAGTATTTTATCTACAGATCTTTAACCCTTCTGGATGACTGTTCAAATTGTGCTGCCGGTTCAACATATGTTCAAAAACAACCCAGTAAGTGTGACATATATTTTCAGCCAGGATGGATTTTGGTTGTCAGTTAATTTTAGCCTGCTTCCTCTTTACAATTCAGCTGTCCCTAAGTACAAATCAAACACACCTCCCACTCCCTGCACAGCATTGTCCCATTCTGCAAGCAATTCATGTGCAACCTTCTTTCCCTCTCTGTTGCTTATAGTGTGCTGCACTGACAGCAGTGAGAGAACCACAAATTGTTTTGCTATACAGAAATACCCATGTTGAAGATGTACTCTCCACTGGTCCACATTGCTTGTTTGATTGCGATCAGGTTGAATGTGATGTAGAATATAAACATGTATAAACAACACATATATAAACAAATAAACATTGATGAAAGGGTCAACAACAGGATAGACAGGAAATTAAATTCATTTGTTAATCCTCGATTTGATGCCTATGCTAAGATGTGCACCTAAAATCTATTTTGCTTGAAAAGTTATTTAACCATATCGGGCTTATTCAATTTGACATATTCTCATCACCTCTGACATGTGTTGGTCTCATAATTTAAACTTTGTCATTTCCATCTTGATAATGCTCAATGTCCACTTTGTTGTATGGGTTGGAGGTTTCAAGCTCGTCAATGCAAGCAATTGGTAGCCAAGGACAGTTGCTTCCCACATACAAAGTTCACCTTGAAAAGGACGTATAGGTATATTGACCAAAATTGACGCAGGCTTTCAGGCTGATAGCTGGATGCACAGCTGGTCCAATCAAATACAAGGCAATTCATGCATGCACCAGCCAATCAAATTCCATGCTTGACATCTTGAACACTGCAAACGTTGTGCAAACCAGTTTATCTTGTTTAATGTGGTTAGCTAACTACTTGAAGATCTCATAACCCCATGCAGTGGTTCCCATACCTACATGCCTGGAAGGCTGGTCAAGGTCCATGTCCTATCTAAATACCTTCCAAACAGCTGTGTACTGTAAATATCTGCTTTCTTATTTTACAGTGTTTCTGTCAGTGAATTTAGTAGTTGACTAAATTCAGAATCAGATGGAAATATATTGCCTTCCACGCAACTTCATGCTGCAAATGCCTCGAAACTTGATTTTGATCACTTCTGGCTGGATGGCTGTGAAATCATTGCATGGTATTTAATTGATTCAACTTTGCTTGCTGTCTGTTTGTAAGTCATATTTCAAGGCAAATTTTATGCGCTAGCTTCTATTGATCTATTGATAAGACAAGTAACTTCTCATTTCCCCTAAACTATTTCACACAAGCTCTGAAACGACAATATAATGTATATAATAAGGTGACTGCACTCCATTTGGCTAAGAAATTTGTTGTATGTTATCATCTGTATAGTCATGACGAGTTGGTAGGCACTGAAATATGTTTTTATAATGTTAGTTATCTTGTCAAATTCTGTATAGCTTCATTCTACGGGTTAAATTAACCACATAATCTTAAAATGAAAAGCGTTCTGTCTGATAGAAAAAGCCCCAGTATATGAATTGAAAAATAGAATTGCTCCAGCCACAACAGTTTTTTGTCTGGCATGTGATTTTTATATTCAAAATAAGGAGGCTCTTGAGGCCACTGCAGAGGGGACTGTGTGTTGCCAGAATCTGATTTTTCAGTCATATTCCTTGATTTTTCACATAAGGCTTTTGTGCAGTAAGCTATCACTAGGTACTTCTTTCAAGCCTGTTTTGTTGCTTTTCATCAATCGTGGGCCACTTGATAATATGTTATTGCATTTTTAATTTGGCTGAGAAAGTACTTTGCCACTGTTTAAAGGTTCCACAGTTCACATGTTATGATTTTATTTTCAAATGATTAAATGATCCACGTCATCACATACATATAGTTGATTTTGTATTTCTTGAATAAATATGAAGGATCATTTCATCTCATGCAGAACACTTGCAACTTATCCTAATTGGCAGATAATACCCACCTCTGATGTAAACCATGTTGATGAAAATGTTATAAACCCAGCTGACTAGAAGGATTTAAGAACGAGGATGACCATAACCAGAGCATTTATTGAAATTAATTACCATCTTTCATCCTAACATGAACTAGTCTAAGCCACACTACAAACTCACCAATGTGACTCACCAATGACCTCTACTGTAGCCAATGAGAAGAGGCTGCTAGTAAGACAGCCACACAACAATGAATGTACACAAATGCGATTAGATATTACTTTACTGAGATTAATGTCACCTTTTGCTATCATATGAACAATTAGCACCTAGAGTCAATACCAGTAACATCTAGTCTTGTTAAGGAATCTGGATTACAATAGCTATACGTCTGTCTGCATAGTACTGTTCAACTGGTGAAGGCATGTGAGGTTTTCAGGACTTTTGAAGGAAATGAAAGAAAAGTGCCATGAAGCTTGTGAGACTGCTGAACACGAACAAACGCTACGCTATCTACCTTCTTGAGTTAATAATTGAATTGACTGTCTGCTACCACAATAACGTCACTTAGTCAGACTTTTGAATGCCACACAAAGTACTGATGAGATTGTGTAGCTCAGCAGGAGTAAGCCAAATTACAGTGTAATTTCATATTCTTAGTAAATGTGACATACAAAGTGATACAAAATTGGAAGAGACCTGAGCAGATTCTTGAAGATTTCTGTAATCCCGCAAGAATGTGCAAGAGCTGAAGCAAATCAGATGTGTGAATCTCTATCAAAGAATGGAAATGATCAATGACCATAGCAGTGTGACCTTCACATATCTAGCTAGACACGTGGTTCCCTCAGAACATTGAAATCATCTCTGAGGCATTCAGAAGAAATTCATACATTCTGAAATTCATACTTCAAAACACCCAATACACCTGTAGAACTGAATTTGAAGCAAAACCTGTCCACTGACAGATGACTGATATCCTAGATAGTAAAAGCCTAAATAGAAGGATAGAATAAATGTTTTTGAGAGGGTCTTTCTCAAGGTTTGCATCATTTGATATACTTGCGTGCTGTTGTGTTGTTTTTGGAAAACATGTTAGCATGCATTACTTCAAACATTATCTTGCTTTCAATAAATGTTGGGCTAGAGGTCATACAGTATTTTTTCAGTGTATTTTCAGTAGTAACTATTCTTCATGTATTAGTCATTATGATATATTAACAACTAGTATTTAGTATTAAGTACTTGTCTCCAAAAATGTTTCAATTTAAAAAGAAAATCTAAAATTTGGTGGTCAATTGCCTTTTCTAAAACCTTTTTAAAACTTTAAGGATACATTACATTACATTAGCTTGCAGCTAATGTAAGCATGGTCTGGATAGTACTTGAGGTCACGTTCATATACTGCATGATTTATAGAGATAATGTGAAACGATGCACAGTGAGAAAATTCACTTCATCTCAGTTTCATCCTATTATATACAGGCACTTTTTCTCTCTTTATCAAAAGGCAATATCTTTCCTTGACGTATTTCTCATCTTCTTTTTGTGTGAGGTGGCAGTGACATAATATCTCTTTCATATTCATATCACATTAATTTCATCTCTCTGTCATTAAAGATCTAACTGTATCTTCAAGCAATATTCTACTTAATACCCGTCTTATGTCTCTGGAAACTGTCCTCTCCTCCTCCGTCTCCCTTCTTTCTTTGTGCTCTGTTCATGTAAATATAATGTCCAGTGACCCACTGCAGTCATTCAGTTCATTCCTGGAAATGTGCCTACAGATACATGTTCCCATCACAAACAATCAGATGGCTGACCACACTTCAGTTGTGGTGGACAACAGAACAGCCCAACATGTCCTACTCCTAATAGCTCTGTTCATTATCGTTCACCTGTTAGCATTGTGTGTGTGTGTGTGTGTGTGTGTGTGTGTGTTGTAATTTCAGGATTATATGAAATACACTCCACTGTGTTTCTATGTGTGTCAAGGACTGTATATGGGAGGAACCAGAAGCTCTTCAGGGAGTTGTCAGAAGCCTTTCACCAGCATATAATATACTGCAAATATTTATTTATTTCTGTTTCAAATTTCCCCCAATCTATTGCTCGCTATCCTTCCCTGTCTTCACCCTATATCTTCACTTAGAGGTTGAAGACTCTCCTCACAGTTCCTTGGCCGTTACCTAAAGCAAGTGTTGAATATGCATGAGTTCAGCCTCATAAACTGCTGCTCTCAGCGCTAAAGTCAGCAGGAAGCCCAACTCAGCAGATGGGTAGAATCAGAAAGAAAACTTACTGAAAGAGAAAGAGAGGAGAAGAGGGAACGTGTTTGACTTATCTTCAATGCTGGTAGATGAACCAAATTTCCTCTCTTCATGTTACCCTTTCAAAGGGAATGAGAGAGGGCACTAGCTCTCTAGCTCCTGCTAGCATGCTAGTTCAACTGACGTGAGTATGCATTTTAGTATTTGTATGTGTTCATGTGTGCGTGTGCCTGCAGTTGTTTGTGTACTTGACTATGTAAGTGCTTAAATGTGTGTATGCAAGTGCTTTTGTGAGTGTGTCCATATCATTTTGCCTGAAGCTCTGGAGAGTTGCCAGGCAACTGTGGCAGACAGCTCAGTGCTCGGCTGAGCAGCTACGGGAGCAGACACTTCCTCATGACTCTGGCTTTGACCAGCAGCCCAGGCTAGCATTGACAGGTTAAGAGGTCACCGAGTCACACCAGGCTAAGAGCCTGTTGGTCCGTTAAATGATCTAAGGACAAAACAAGGATAGTCTCACTTACTGTGCATCGACTGGTGCACCAGCCGAGATAGAGATTTCCAGAGCTGACGAGAGTGAGACCTCTCGATGAAGACCACTTAGGGATTGAACCGGTATTCTTTCTGTACTTTTTTATTTTATTTTATTTTATTTTACATTTTATAGGATGCAGGCACAGTACCAACATATTAATAAACATATAAATAAAGTATAATTTCTCATGAAGTGTATATATATTGTATTTCCCTTTATTTTCTCTTATTGCTTCTATTTTGTCATTCCTTCCATTTATCCTCCCTATTCTTGACTATTCATCTTTGGTAGTTAAAACATATATATTTCATGTCTTAAGTATTTTCATTTTCTGTTCACTAAATGTAAGCACTGATTACAGATTAATGAAAAAACTTCAAAATATATTTGGCTAAATAACGTGCTGGAGAGCTGTCCTAGCTTCTAAAGAATTCCCAGCAAATGGAAATGGGGCAATGACATGCCCACACATCCCATAGAGGAAGGATGTGTTGGGAACACTTGACAACAACAATATTCTTAATAATGGATTACTTTTTATGATTGACCTTGTCTGGGATGCGATAGCTCCATCCAGAAAAAGAACCTGTGCCATCTGCAGCTATGCAACAATGATAATTTGGTCCCTCACAGCCAACCATCTATAGAGTCATAAACTCCTCCAGTTGTACGCAGATTCATTCAATTCCCCACTATAGTTATGATAAATGTATAGGGACTTCTTAAAACAAAAAACAGATAGGTCTACAGCCTAGACAATGAGCACAAGATGCTGTACTGGATCAACTTCAGCTGGTGTTATCTATTTAGAAAAGTATAACCATGTGTTGTGTAGCCCTACAGGTCAATTAATAGTTTTGTCATCAGTTTTGGCAATAGATTATTTAGGTACTTAGTTTGTTATATATACCAAGGAGTGGTGCTATTTTCTGTATTTTATTATTTTTTTCTGCATCAAATGATGTAGATATATCTCTTTTGATGTGTTGAATCCTTCGCGAAACTATCGAGAAGAATTACAAGATGTTGTAATTTGCATTGAAAGTGTGTGTTGTAAAACCAGGATTCCATACAGTCTCGAAGGAGATGTCCTACTCCTCACTGAAAGTGCGTGTAGGAAGCCTCATAAGTACCCCTCGTGCCAAACTCTGAGCTGAGACTATTTTTAGTCCTAGTGAAACTTTCAGCACAATTCCTTGGAGCGATTAACTGTTGTGTGAAGAGTGGACTTATGCAAGTGTGGAATGGGATGTGTGGGTGTCACAATGATTGTGCTACAAAATCTGCCTTAGATTTAGAAGTCAGTTTCATCACCATCATCACTACCACCATTATCATCATCCTCATCATCACCAACATTATAATCATCACCAATAAAACTTAATTTGCTGTTCAACCCACTGTACAACTTGCTGACTGCCCTCTTCTACCATCTGTCCCTGGTACCTACTCCCTCTACTTCACAGCTCGTCCCCGTCTCCGCCAAATATACATTCAGCCTTCAGTCACTCTGCACACTCAGGCAGTATGTCATACAGTGTGGTTACACGTGTGTGTCCTGTATGCCTTGTTAAATGTAAGAGCAGTAATCACTGGTGGTGTCTACCATCCAGCCGTTGAGCAACAATCCAGTTCTAACCAACTTCTATATTAAGAAAGCAGGCAGACAGATCATCTTGTAAAGCATCCGCCTGACTCACACATGAAAGAGTCCCCACATTGGGCGGGGCTTTATGCACTATTGAAGACACTAGCAAAATCCACCCTTCTTAGCTCCCTAAATCACAATTTAGGAACACAATTTAGGGGCTGCAACAGAGAAGAGTGTCCCACCCCCCTGAATAGAGACACCATAGATTTCCTCCATGCACAGGAAGTGATGTATCAAAACTAAAGAGCAAAATACAAAATGTGCCCCTAAACAGAAAACTGGACACACCAATGATGGGTGAACCTGCTACCAAAAGATTTTTTTCACCATTTCCACCTCCGCCAGCCACTAAGAAGAAGAAATTTAGGTCAGACAAGTGCACACTGATATTATGTTACATAATTTCTGGGTATTGAAGTTCCTTCTTGCCGGCACTTTTGGCGGCACAAAGTGCAAAGTTGCTTTAAACACTGGTATTGCCTTTTTCCTTTGTAATTACAAAAGATATTGTCTGTGTGTGTGTATGAGATTTTGTTGTGTTCTTGTTATTGTGTTGTGGGTGTACACCCTCTAAGTGTGTGCACTGGAAGTAGGTGAAACATACCTTCTGATGCTTTCATCTTCGCTCTGCTGCTCTCCTCTTTGCTCTGCTGATGAGCTCTCTTAACTGTGTTGAATTTACAGCGTGGGTATTAAAAATGAGCTTCACTGCTGAGTAATTTGGCAAGGTTTCTTGCTCCTCGGGCCTCCAATGAGTTGAAGCCTCAGGAATTCCTAACAATGACAGGGTGCCATCTTCTGTTTGTGGGGGATATTAAAAAAGCAACACTGATTTTGTTGTCCTGTACCTCTAAATCTCTGCCCTTCTCTTCCATTAGCACATAATGCATAAACTGTATTTCTTTGTTTCTCTCACACTCTGTTCTGGTCTGTTCTGCCCTGCAGGGTTTTTGAGCACAGGGGACCAGTCTGCTAAGGGGAACTATGGCCTGTTGGACCAGATCCAGGCCCTGCGCTGGCTCAATGAAAACATTGGCCACTTTGGGGGAGACCCAGAAAGAATCACCATCTTTGGCTCTGGAGCTGGTGCCTCCTGTGTGAACCTCCTCATCCTCTCCCACCACTCTGAGGGTAAGGGTCTTCCATTGTCATTGTCATGTTTATTGCTGCACAATTAATCATACTACTTATCCATGTTTAATAATCATGTAATTCGGCAATATTGAACTGTTTGTTATATTTTCAATTTCCTTAAAAGTCCCGGTGTGGTGTATCAAGTGCTTCCACTATGTGTGACTAATCGCAACTTGTTAATGCGCGACGTGTACCTGTGTGACGAAAGTTAAGATGGAGAATCAGGCAGCTTTAGTGAGAAACCTCACATAGACCATCTTTGGAAAAATGTAGCAACAAACAAAGTGGAAAAGATTGGATTGGCCCAACGTTAGAGAGGAGGGTTGTAGCTACGCTTTAATTTTCTTGTATATTTTATTTATTAAGTAAAATACAATGGGTTAGTACATGTTATGCGTGTATATTTTAAGTTACATTTGTTTTATGTTTATAGTTTTATTTATTTTAATTTTGTGAAGAAGGACCACAATAATAGTAAGACAGTAAGAGTGAAAACAAGACTTAATGGAGGATGCCTTGCTGGTAAGTAAAAGCCAAAATGTTGTGTTTTGTTTTGATTTAATTATTATTTTTTTTAAATTTTATTACTTATCAAAGTATTGGTAAATTGCAACAAAAGCAGACTATTACTCACCCAGGGACACAGGCTCTATGTAATCATGAATAACGTCATCCCACATAGGATTAAAATCATTGAATTGCACTGAATTATATTCATAAAAGTAATCAAGGCCATAGACAGTTATTATTATTGACTTGTATATTTTTTATTGACTTTTATATTTTTATTAGGCTTCACAGATTTATTTGACATTGATATAAAATATTATATAAATATTATAGCGGTGATACAAAGCACCGCTATATATATGAAGTTATAATATGAGTTCAAGTAAGGGTTGAGTTTTCCGAGGTCTTTTTCAAAATGGACCTTGAGAGAATAAAAAACATTAGTTAGTTATTTTTATTATGTATTCTCACTGGAAATACCTAACAGCATTAATGTGTAAAAAATATGGATTCTACATATTTTATGTATGGAAAAAAATGCAATTATGTCCAGTGATCTAGGGAATATGGACTTTTATTTTAAAAGCTGGATCATGACAAATATCATCTAAATGAATACTTATATTATATATGTGAATATGAATATTGTGTTTGTGTTGAATTTTCATTCGGAAATGCGATAAATTTTGCGATAAATCTGTCTCCCACTCCAAACAGCCATAGAATTGAGACCTTTGTTGAAAACCCTACCAGGGATGTTTTATATAAACATACAAAACAGAATGTTCTTGAAATGCAAAAGAATATGAGATACAGTTTCCTTTCCCCATCCAAAACAATCAAATCTGAAGCAATTGTAGCGATTGTAGTGGCTGCATTAATAAAGCAGGAAATTCTCTGAGGAGCAGATCTTCTCTGACAAGAGCTAGAGCACAAGACTTGAAAGAAGAACGTCAGTACTTGATCTAGGTCAGATTAGCCAGGTTGTTCCAGCTTTCAATAACAATGCGGTGGAAGTGTGTTTTATTTTAATGTTTGAACGGCTGGTCACATCCCTAAAATACCCGCCAGATGTTTGATCACTAATCCTTCAATGTGATGTGTTTCGAAGCTCAGAAAGTGAATGGTGCTTTGTACTTTACCTAGAATTCAGATTATGTGATTATTAAAACTGTTAACCTTCACACTTACAAATTCACTCCAGACTACTCAAACCCATGTCAGTCAAAACTCTTTGTAAGACCACCAAACACACATCGAGTTAGTTTCATCTCAGCCTTCTCCCCAACGGGAGAACTGGGGGTTTTTTTATTTGTTTTTTTTATCTTTTTACAGCTCAAAAAATCATAAATTCATCAAATTACTCTAAGCAGCTTGTGCAGCATAATCCAAGTGTTTTTGTAGCCAGTTGATTGCACTGTGGAACCAAAACTCCAATATTTACCTCATTATCTCCGATTTTTTCCTCACTGACAATGCTCTAGTTGTGTGTGCACCCTACAGTGCTCTGGGGCTACTGTAAGGCATGCACGTGACCAGGCACGTAGAACAAAGCATTGTTAGCAATTCTTGATCTGGTTTCATTTTTTTAACCTGGAACAGAGGTATGAAAATGTGTTCTGAGATAAAAAAAAAAAAAAACATAAAACCATTCAAAACCACTACACCCTGGTGGATCAGTGAGCCAAGCATGTAGCATGTACTCATGTACTCTGTACATCATTGGTTTTAAATTGGTTCATCACCTTTGTCAAATGTCTTCCTCTTTCCCATCTTTCTTGTCATTCCCAACTGTACTATCTTAAAAAAACAAAAATGTCTTTAGTAATATTCTACCACCATCTAACAACGATCATGATCGTGACACATGTACATTCTTCCCTTGGGTCATATAAATTGCAAACATAATATAAGTCTCCACTGTTGTTCCAGTGACACCCAGGTATACCTCTCGATAAAACCCAACTTGCAAACTGCAGAATAAAAAATGAGAGCCTTTTGTATTTTACTCCCCTGGAAACTGATCCATGTTTTAATTTTTTTTATTTATTTATTTTTTGTTTGTTTTTTGTTTATTCACCAATTAGTGCATACAGGGACAGACAATATGAACATACTAAGAGATACAAAAGTGACTACTAATAACTAATATTGACTTACTTAGACAAAACAAGACCAAAAAAACAAACAACCAAGGGCAAAGACAAGTGGCAGGTTAGTTTGTAAGACAGGGAGAGAAAAGGGAGGGAGAAAAAAAAAAAGGGGAAAAAAAATAATAACAATAACAATAGTCTTCATAGTATTTTTTTAAAGAGGGGGAGAGAGGGGAGAAAAATAAATAAAGAAATAATAATAATAATAATAGTAAAACAAAATTGAATGTTTTTGCAGTTATATATGTACATTTATTAAGGTGTTATGGCATTAGCTCATGTTTTTATTTTGTCACACCTTGACTAGCGACTCCATGTACACCTGTCTTACCCAGCAGAGTGTATCCAGATTACAGTTCGTACTAACTGTTGCAGCTCCTGACAGGAAGTAACAGATTATTTTACATTATATTACCAGTATCACATTTTGGACTAGCACCCTATATCTCTGGGATATATCTCAAGATCCTCAGGCAGCGCTCTTTCAGGTCATTTCACAGTCAAGGCTAGACTAAGGGTGATAGGGTTTCTCCATCCCCAGGGCCCTGGAACAACCAACAAGGACAGACTAGCGAACTAAGGGTCCTCCTTTAAACCACTTTTAAACATGAACTTTTATAGGATTGCTTTTACTTTTTTTAACTTTGGCATGTATTTTGCTTTTATTGTTGTTTTAGTTATCTAATGCATTTGCTTTTTGTTGTGCAAGTCCTGAAGAGGATCTGTCATGTGTGGGGTTAATGATTCATTCCAACAGTAGAGATAAAAACCAGTGAGAGCCGGGGTTACAGTGACACGAGGTGAAGCGAGCCGAGTCCGGCTGTCCACCTCCATTGTTTTGCTTGGTGTCACGTTGGATCACACAAGTTCCTGTGAGATTAGTCCTGACGTCAGTAATGTGTCAGGTGACAGCTGGATAATCTCAGTTATATTGTTAAATGTGTGATACCTCATCCTTGCCTAATCGTCTTGTGTGGGCATATTTTCGATTGAGAGACAAAAACATCCGTGAAATCTGTTGTTATGTGTGTGATCCAATGTGTTTTAAAAATTGGTGAGGATTTTGTGTAGTAAGTATTCGAGTGTATGCAGGACAGTCTTCCAGAATTATTAAAGAATGACTAATAAATACAAACATTTAATGTAGAAAATAATATGCAGAGAAATCTGTTATTAATAAATGAAAAAATAAAAGGGAACATAATAAGAATTCATGATAAATGAGTAAAATAATACGTAATCAAGAAAAAACAAATAGTACATTTCTTTATTGATTTATTTCCCTACTCATTTATTTCAGCATTTATGTTTTTCTGGATTTCCTTTTCCATAATATGCCAATGAGGAGGAGGAGTTCACTGACTCCAAACATCTGTGCGATGTCCACAGCTGTTCTGCGAGCTAATAAATAAGGTTCAATACCGCTTATTGAAATTCCTAAGAACTAAGGAGTCGACCTCTGTGTCGGTAACAGCTAGCAGCAGACTGAAGTTAATGATTGTTGTCTGTACAAGGAAAAGCAGGTAATCAGGGGAATCAGTTGTCCGCTGCAGTGGCAGCCAAATCTCTTCATTCTCTGGATATTGTAATGTTAATCATCACAGCAACTGGCCTGGCCAGTCTTCTTGGCAGTGGCCAACTTATGGCCTAATTGTGAAGTTATGTTGATAATGGGGCAGGATTCAAGTTTTGTTGTCAGCCAAGCAAGGCAATTCCAATCGAGCAATGCACCACAACAATGACCGATCAATATGTGTTTATATTAGGGAGGAATACACTAAATAAATAAATAAATGGGGAAATAAATGACTATACATATAGATAATTCCCCTTGTTAATGCATTGTCATTCATGTATTTATTCATATATACAGTATATGAATATTTATTATTATTTGTGCTCACTGTAATTTTTTTCTATATTTAAGCGTGGATTTCTATGCATTTTTATACATGTATTTCTTTTGGAATATATTTGTTCATTTATTTCTTATTATGGCTGATTCTGTCCTCCACATGTGCCCGGACTTAACTCAAGGGGTTGAACACGTTCTACTCAAAACAAAATTTGTAAAAATGAACCAAAAAAAATCCAGTTTGACATTGTGGATTACTGTGTGTATATTAGTGACAAAAAATCCTATTTGAATCCATTTTGAATTCAGGCTGTAACACCACAATATGCAGGAAAAGTCAAGGGGTTTGAATACTTTTTGAAGGTACAGTATCTGTGTGTAGCGGAGAGATGAGATGAGGGGTAGAGCTGGAGCCGCAGCTGAGAGGATTCTTAATTGATTTCACAGGGAGAGGAGCGGGGGTGGGGCACATGCAGAATATGGGGGGGCTTAATTATTAATGACAGAATCTGCAGATAAAACAGAGGGACAACAAGCCACTTTACATAACAGTGCAGCAGTGCGCTCTCCCTCTCTGTCTCTCTCTCTCTCTCTCTCTCTCTCTCTCTCTCTCTCTCTGTCTCTCTCTCTGTCGCGCTCAGTCGCTCTCTGTCTCCAAGGCCACCAGTCAGTGTTAACATCCATTGCTGTGTGTAGAGCTGTCACCATTTTTCTTGCTGCTGTCTCTTGCTGTACACTATGTGATAGGGCCAGTTCATTTTCCAACCCTAATGTTAATAAAGATTTTCATAGGCTTTGGAAAGCAGCAGGATATCTAGAATGCAGCTCACTCCATATGTAATACTCCTCCTCCAACATTTGCATTATTTAAAGCACTCACTCTGGATTGCCTTGAAGGCCTCGTCCGCTTCTAGCAAAAGTGTGTCAGAAGGAGAAAAAAAAAACAGCACTAAACCCGGGAAATAATGCCCATACATATATTATATATATATGTCACATTTATGCCCTTATTCACCCTGCCCCTGGCTGGCCCTGCTGTCTCTAGGTCTGTTCCAGAGGGCCATAGCCCAGAGTGGCTCAGCCATTTCCAGCTGGTCAGTCAACTACCGACCCATGATGTACACCAAGATCCTGGCCAGGAAGGTTGGCTGCAGTCTGGGGGACATGGCTGAGTTGGTGGAATGCCTGAGGAGGAAGAGCTTCCGGGAGCTTGTGGACCAGGACATCCAGCCAGCCCGCTACCACATCGCCTTTGGACCTGTGGTGGATGGGGATGTGGTGCCGGACGATCCCGAGATCCTCATGCAGCAGGTCAGCTCTGGCTTTGCTGGGTATCATTGGAGAACTCTATTTTCTGTGAAACTGAACTAGCCTGTGTTAGTCATCTCATAGTGTTTGTTGGGTGGACAGTGGCCTATATATCTGCTGAATTCTCTCCCTCTGTCATGACATGCTGTGTGTGTGCTATGCCACCAGGGGGAGTTCCTCAACTACGACATCTTGCTGGGTGTCAACCAGGGAGAGGGATTGAAGTTTGTGGATGACAGCGAAGGAGAGGACGGGATAACAGCAGCCTCATTTGACTACACCATCTCCAACTTTGTGGACAATCTGTATGGATACCCAGATGGTCAGAGCCTTCATGTTTTTTCCTTAAAAAATATGAATTTTACATCCTTTTGCCTAATGCTTCAATTAAACTTGCATTCTTTCATTGCATACATACTGATCTTTCTTTCTTGTTTCTATCTAGGTAAAGATATCCTGAGGGAAACCATAAAGTTCATGTACACAGACTGGGCTGATAGAGACAACAGTGACATGCGTAGGAAGACCCTTCTGGCTCTGTTCACAGACCACCAGTGGGTGGCCCCAGCTGTAGCCACTGCCAAGCTGCATGCTGAGTTCCAGTCCCCTGTCTACTTCTACACCTTCCACCACCACTGTCAGACTGAAGCAAGGCCAGAGTGGGCAGACGCAGCCCACGGAGATGAGATCCCCTATGTGTTCGGGATTCCCATGGTGGGAGCAACTGACCTGTTTCCCTGCAATTTCTCCAAGAATGATGTGATGCTCAGCGCTGTAGTCATGACCTACTGGACCAACTTTGCCAAGACAGGGTTAGTATAGTGCCAAATATTGAAGATACTCTAAATATCAAGTCCATTTAGCTTATTATGGTATCAAGGAATGCATTTCCTTTGTGTACACTATGTAGTATATTTTCTCTAGTATACAATCACCACTGACTTCACTTAGTGGGCTGTTTCAACCCAGCAGGGCCAAACATCCTTTTAGTCTGCTGTTTGAGATTGATGATGAGGTTTGAAATTATTGGGTGGTGTTGTTGGCTAATTGTGAGTAACAATGTCAGGGTAGTGTAGGTCTAGTGGAGGTGAGTATAGTATGTCTGATTACTGTTGTGAGTGGGGGTGGAGGGATTGGTTCTGGGATGCCAGAATGTACTGTTGTGGGCCTAGCCCATCTGGGAGGTGCCCAATGACAGACCACTCTCACCCACACCCCCTTTCCTCAAACATCCAAGCCAGATGTCTACATAGGTGCTCACCCCAAATAGCACATGGATAGTTACATCAGATCCTGTGTATTGGTATATTGAATTATTAGCAATACAGGTAAGGGCATTTTCATAACTTAGTAGTGGTTAATAATTTTTAATATAAAAAGCTAATTGTCTTTCTGTTATTTCTCTCTCCCTTCCAGGGATCCTAACCTACCAGTTCCTCAGGACACCAAGTTCATCCACACCAAGCCTAACCGCTTTGAGGAAGTTATCTGGACCAAGTTCAGCTCCAAAGACAAGCAGTACTTGCATATTGGCCTGAAGCCTCGTGTCAGAGACAACTACCGGGCCAACAAGGTGGCCTTCTGGCTGGAGCTGGTGCCACACCTCCACAGCCTCCATGAGGACATCATTAACTCCATTACAACTCCGCCTGGAGGCACCAACCGCTGGAAGATCCCTCATGGCCCTGGCTCCCACTCGACACCACACCCTGTAATCTCCCCCTATCCCCCTGATCATGATGCTGATGAATCAGAGAGACCCCGCTTCCCACCCTTCCCAGGTGAGACCAGGGACTACTCCACCGAGTTAAGCGTGACGGTGGCTGTGGGTGCCTCGCTCCTCTTCCTCAATGTGCTCGCCTTTGCTGCACTCTACTACAAACGAGATAAGCGCCACGAACTTCTGCAGAGACGCCACCGCCGCCTGTCCCCACAACGTGGCACTGCAATGGGCCTGGGTGTTGGCATGGGAGTAGTAGGGACCGCACCGCACAATGACCTGGCACTGAGCCAGGAAGAGGAGCTCATGTCGCTGCAGATGAAGCAGCAAAGAGTAGAGCTAGAGCACGGCACGCCTCTCCCTTCCCGTGGTGTCCATGGTGACCTGGAACCCCTGCGACCACCCGTTTGCCCACCCGACTACACGCTGGCCCTGCGGCGGGCACCAGAGGACGTGCCACTG
>CABFOQ010033193.1:24033-44035 GCA_900660455.1 Gephyroberyx darwinii
TGCCACTGATGTCCAATACCATCACCATGATCCCCAGCACCATCAGCGGCATGCAGCCCCTCCATCCCTTCAACACGTACCCCCCTGTCCCGGCCCCATCCACTACGCCTGTCCCCAGCCACAGCAACAATGCCCTACCACACCAACACTCCACCACCCGTGTATAGGACCAGGCACAACCTCTGCGACCCAACTCTGGGCTTACAGAGATGCACCACACAAACTGCACCACACAAACTTCTCCTCTTCTCTCCTCTTTGTTCTCTATCACCGCCCTCTATTCTTTACTATTCGTCTCTATGTCTTTGTCTTTTCTCATTAAGCCCTCAAATAAAGCTGCAGTTTGTATGATTTTAATCAGTGAAATACCTCTAAAATGTAATTATGAATCAAGGGGGATTGATTAAAAAAACTCCTCTGCCAAAAGCCTGTCATCACAGGTTACTGCTTTGCCCCATTAGAGCGCTTTCAGTATCTGGTGCCGAGGTGAGACACCAAAAATGCAGCTTTAAGCTTGTAGCTCTCTCTCAAAGAGGTACAGAGCTGATCACAATCAGGCAACTTATGTGTAGCTTGGTTATTTAGAATGCATGTGTTGTTGTGTCGGTGTAAGACTATGTTTAACATGGAATACGAACATTCATTTTCATCCATCATTTTGTGAAAAGATGATACAGTAGCTAGCAGCTTTGTTGGAGGCAGTATATGCCCAACCAAACCGACTTTCATAGGCGGCGATTTCTTGAAACTTACAAACTGCAGCTTTAAAGGCCCAATCTGGAATTGGAATTTGGCTTCATGTCCTGATTTTGTGAAGACTTTTTGTTACTGTGAAATGTATTGACCAAGCTTTGGATACAAGGACTGACAGTATCTGACAGCTAAGCATGAGTTTAAAATGTATTTTAAAACTTAACACTTCTTGTTTACATTTGTGTTATTTAGATACGGATTGAACTGTTTTTTTGAGTTACAGTGGGATCTGAGAGTTGTGATTTTCCCATTGGCAAATCCTACCTGAAAAATCTGTATACCCATAATTTAAATGTTCAAAACATTTCCAGATTGGGGCTTGGGCTGTACAGGAAATGACTGAATCATACTCTGTGGGATGCAACCTGGAATCCAGGCTGCCCAGTAGAACTCACTCCTTCTCTGTCATACAGGCTTTAAACGTATCCATCACTTTATTTGTTTGTCCCTCATTATCTCTCTGTATTCCCATTTCAGTCCATAAAACTGGCTCTCTTTTCTCTGCCTCACACTCTTTTCTCTCTGCATCTGTTCTTGTAGCTCTTTTTTATCATGTTGTTGACATAATCGCTCCAGTTTCATTCCCATCTTCACTTCTTTCCTCTTTCTCACAATCACTTCTAGACTCCATTTTTCCTTGTAGGAGTCTTTTATACAAACACACAAATGTAAATGATGTATTATTGATAAATTGTAAGGATATGAATGAAAAAAGTGATATTCTGATATCTCGTTTTTACCAGCATTCTTGGTGCCAAGTACTGTGATAAAGTTCCTCTCTCACTGGGGTCCAATGGACCACCTAGAGAGGCCCATCCTGACTCTATCTTACAAAAGGAATTACCATCATAAAAAGTGCCAACCCCTTCATCTTTCTTTTTGATCCTCACACTTTTTTAAAATTATACTCAATGTTGCACTGTGGCTGGTCTCTTCTTTAAGGGAAATCAGATTCAATATATCCTCGTAAAAAAAGAGAATATGAAGATTTATTAACTAGTTTGCTGTCTGGGATATTTGCATGATTTTTTTCTAAAGAGTGTGGACAGAGAAGTTTTGCTTTTTTTTTTCATTTTGATTTTCTTGTTTTGCCTTGTTTCAGCATTGATTTTGTTGAAAATCATTTTCATTTCCTTTTTTAATATCAACTGCACTTTGTGGTACTTCAAATGGTATTAAGGTATTAAGAGATGAATATTGTATAAAACTATGATTATAGCAGAGAGAGTAAATATTTCCTCTTTATTTTTTTCATTTCCTAACACTGAGGCTGTGCCGCAAACACCCGCCAGAAAGACTGATGAAAGCCTTCTTCTTTCCCCCTCTTTTTGCTCTGTTTCTCTTATCTTTGCAACTGTGAAGTTTGCACAGTCATTGTCTCTCAATCTCACCTGAAGATAGCACTTTTTTAGTTGTAAAAAAATGACTACTTTACATGAATAGTCTCAATGGTAAATACAAATAGAATTTTATTCTCCCTAAAAGAAGGTTCATGTCTATGACTGACATTAACCACATGCTTCGAGTGTTTGAAGACTGCCTGACACGTATCTTTTTGTCTGATCTTTTGTTGTTTCAAGATTCTCCCTTCTACTAGGTGGGAGAAAGGGTCAGGGTAAGATAGATTGACGACGGTCAAAAGGTGAGAAGGCCTTGTACGAACGTTTCAGATCTTTCGCACAATTGAACACAGAGACGGGTCATACTCTGGACAATTATGAAACAACACTGTCATGAAAGTGACATTAGGACAACATTGGGGAAAGGCCGACACTGAACCAATGGTGATGATGAAATAGCTCCTCAACAGTGATCTGACAATGCACAGAGGATGCATTCTAAAAACCTGAGTAAAAAAAAAAAAATCTTTAATGACAGACATTACTCATACACCATATACCACAAAACCAAGGCTAGTGGGATTAATTTCCTCCTTGTCCTGGTCTGTATCCTGTCTACTTAGGATAATAACACTCTGGACCCAGACTGCCATCCCTCACACTGGACTGGAGAGAGCCGAGAGGACAAAAGAACAAAACCACACATGAAACAATCTGTACATTTTTTAAGTGTAAGAGAACAAACTGGAATTTGTAAATATTATGTTTATTGTTTGGTTCGAGTGATTGGCCAAATCTTTTCTTTGTGACAACAGGTGCAAGTTTCGACAAATGATTTCCGCTCTTATGTGTATGTTTGATTCTCTTTCTTTTCCTAGATTTCAAGGGCGATTTCCAACTGGTTATGGGCACATGCATACATTTATTAACATACAGGAATAATCTGTCAACGAAAAATCACAGCATGGTTGAGGTCAACATAAACACGAAAAGGAATGCTTATGGCTCAGGTTAGCCTAGACATTGTGTTGAAATAGATGCATACGCGTTGCATATGGCTGTCTCAAGCATAATCTACACATCTGAACCATCCCATCAATCATGATGGCAGCTTTTGAGTTAAACAAGCCTTTTCAATGGTTAAGTAGCCAAAGAACAGCTAGAAAACAGATGAAAGGAAAGGAAACATGATGATGCTTAAAGAAATGAAGCAGAAAAACAGAGACATGCTTTAAAATGTGCTTGAAACAAACCACAAAACAAGGAGTTTTACTTGTGATGCTGTTGGAGGTAATTGTTAGTGTCTCACACTGTCTTGAGCATTGACATACAGTTTTACTCATAATTAGGAGGTTGTGGATCCTTTGTACTTTTTAAGTCTTATTTCAGACACTAATCATTGTGGTTGTTTTGCTGTCTTTTGCAATGGTGTCTCATGTAAACTGTTTAAGTCAGTTTCTGGGATTATTGACCCACCTGTTTGCCGTAGATCTAAGTTGCCCAAGCTTCCATAAACACTGTTTAAAGAGTATTTTTTGGAAACTACGGTTGGGACAGCCAACAGAATATGGAAGCACACTCACCAAGTTTACATGTTTACACTACAGTTTTGATGTTGGCTTAAGGTAAGAAAAAAAAAACATGACAAGGATCCAAATATCTTCTTATTCCAATGATTAAAATAAAGGCTTGCACCTGTTTGTCTCTATTTTCATTTAGTCTGATTCAGTAACCTGCTTGAAGCTCAAGATACTGTGAGAGAGCATAATGACCAGAAGGGGTTGAAAGAATGAAAGTTAATATTTCTATTTCAAATAGAGGCTATTACACACTGTATGTTGTGTATCTGAACTGGAAAACATTAAAAGACATTCTTAAACAAATACCGCCATTGCTTTGCCATTACTGTCCTTGAATTTTGTTACATGGCCGGTGATGTAATGTTAATGATGTAATGTGATGATGATTTTTATTTTTTTATTTTGAAAAGAAAGAAATTGTATGATGTGGTTCATTGAAATAAGAAATAATTGAAATCCTAGGGGGGTTGACGGACTAAAGTAGTGTAGTGTTGTTGTTCTGGTACCATGGTTGTCAATCTAGCCATGAGGATATCACATATATTGAAGTGGCCAATAGGTGTTGAAAAAAGCCACAAATGAAGTGTTCTTAAACATGCATGGGACAACTGGATTGAGATTAAGAACAACATTCATATCAGCACATGCTAGAGGGGAACATACAACAAGCATCAATCGGATTGATAAATAAGAGTTGGCAATGTAATACCAATAGTAGTACTTCTGTCAGCGTCTGGGGCCTTTGAGCGGGACTTACCTACACATTCTTTTACCTCTGAGGGTGATGAATAGAAGTCTGGAGAGGCATCCTTGCTGTAAACAAAGCACACTTAGACTAATTATTAACTATATATTTTTAACTGTTACCAATCTATTAGATAATACAATGCGAGGGTCATCTGAAAGGTAGAAGTAAAATGTTTCAAAATGATTCAAATTTTGTTTATTTTGGTCTTTTTGCTCAAGCCGTGGTGTTATTCTTTTACTCACTATTGATTGGAGGAGGAGTGTTGCAGTGATGATTAAACTGATTGTTGCTTCCTGGATGAATCTTAAACCAACAACTCAAAACACTCGTTGATTGTTATTTATCTATTTTTGTTTCAGTTTTTGGCATTTTTATATAACCTCAAAATCCACTATTTCAGCATTACAGAGAAAAATGAAGTACAGTAGAGTTAAAGTTAGTCAAAGTAAATATAAATGCATTCATCCCAGTATGAGTATGTATGGCTACTCTTCCACTCCACCAGACCCCATAGCCTTCCTGTGACATTAGTGTCCTGTAAAAGGTGCCATGCTTAAAGTTGCCCATCACATGGTGGTGGCTCCAAATGGCAGTGAGCATACGAGCAATACTCAAAAATCCCACAACCTTATGTCAGTAAACTGCACACAGCAGGCTCATGCTTAAGCTGGCCTGTGGTCGCTTTACATGTAAAACATGTAACGTGTGTGTGTGTAGCTTTGTCTTGACGGAGCACTCACTGGCTACTTTTCAGACAGCTTGTGTCTTGCTCTTAAATTTTGATTTGTCCTTTTCCTGTGGGTGGAGAAATTACCTCAGAATTTAATTTGGGAAAATGTGTGGGGTCTCAATTAGGGGGTTTGTGAGACCATTCCCTATTGCAGCCCCACTTTGTGATTTAGGCTGATAAGACTGCTGTTTTACATAGAAATCTTGCCTAGTGCCGCTTTAAACAGGAGTGACAAACTAGAAGATTCTAGTAAAACCAACCTGATGACGCCCAAATACCTCAAAATTGTATGTTTAGCTGACATCACTGTCCAAAATAACCTACTGTGACCTCTAGCACAATGAAAGCCTCATGAAACTTTATAGCCGGAAATGAGTCAGAGGATGTAAGGCTTGTCTGTAAATGCAAACTAAAGGAGCCTTTTTGAGCCTCCTACAGAGATAAATGATTACTATGCAATCACTGAAATGGCCATTCTTTGCAGGAATTTACACACACCAAAAGTTTTGTATCAACCCAATCTTCTGACACATAATTGAGCTTTCAAATAGCATTCCTAGTGTGCTCACATTCACTGCAATGCCTATACATGCCCAAACACATATCCATTGTTTGGATAGGTGAGAGGTATTACTCTATGTTTGCTGTGTGTTTAGGGACAGAGAAGATTGTTGTCATGTTGCCTGTAACATGAATCTTCAGGGCCTTATCTTTCTCATTGTATGTGGAGTCTGTTTTTGACGTTGTGATCCCAAAACAAATGTGACATCACCCCCATACTACAATACAACAAGGGTTGTTGTACAGGTTACAGTTTTGCAACAAAGTGAAAATTGTTCAGCACAGTCTTTAAAGGTAGATAAAACTTATATTTACATGTACATTTTTATGTAATTTCTTTTTCATTTTGTTACGAATGTTTAGGCTGAACGTGACGTTAAATGTTCAAACAATGCATTAACATCCTAATGTATTTGGTCAGATATTTACAGAGCAGCATTAATTATCCATTAGCCTGGCCTACAGTGTTCTAAAGGGTTCTGAGTGAGTACACCATAAATTAATGTGGATTTTTGAGAAATTAAAATTTTCTGTATATATTTAGGTCTAACAACACAATAACTTCATCATGGGCACAATTCAGACTTTCACTTAAAGGATAATACCTGTGTGAGTGTGCCAATCATCGAGGTTGCCTCTCTTTTACATGGTGGTGTCTGCACACAGTCAGCATAGTTGCAGGGTTTGGCTTCCTACCTTCAGAAGAAGTCATTTACTGCCATAACTTTTTGTACAGTATGAAATACAACTTCCACAGACTTGAAAATTTGCTGAGCTAGATAATCCATCACATTAAACATGAAGCCTTAATTTGGTTTTGTCAAAGTTTTTCTGTTTAATCCTTATTTCTTTGTACCCGAGTTGAGTGTTTTCATATCTGTGAGCGCATTATGTTGCGCTCTGCTTAGTGTCATTCACCTGACTGGAAGAAATGGAAGTCTCTGCCAGGAAATAATCACTCAAAAAGTGTCACCTTACAAACTTTGTTGTCACATCCATGTCTTCTTATCTGGGGCTTGTTAGCCAAGGCAGTGGTTAATTTCCAGCTAGGTTTGACATTGTATTTTAAAAATGAAGTAAATGTTAAAAAATGGGCTATAACTCTAAATGAAACTGGCACCTAAGTGGTCAACACAATGGAGATGATGTGCAACAAAAAAAACTTCTTGTTAACACTCGAGTAACACAGGCTTGAGTTGCTGGGCTCATTAGCTTTTCCAAAAAAAAGTGATCTCAGTAAGTACAACAGTGAACTGCTTTCACTGTAGTTGACATAAAAAACAAAACACAATGCCCCAACACAATGTTCAACTCACATAACTCCTTTTTCCTTTTTCAGAGCCAGACATCTGAGCTCTGACTTCCATTACATGGGGTCTTTAAGTGATCAAAAGGATTATGATCTTAAAGCCTATCGCCTTTCAGTTTCATGATGGAAAACATCCTCTGATTATTCTGTGATTAGACAGTTGTTATTGACATTAAATCAACATTTTGCCATCACACCAAATATATTGAATAGATTAACGCCCCGGTCCTGTTGGATAAAGTATTTGTGCAAATACATATCCTTCCATGCATGCAAGCCCTAATGAGGAAATTCTTTTTTCATTTGAATAAAACGTTCTTTTCACTATGGATAAATCTATCATTGCCCATGTCTTAGGTACCTTACGACCAGGTTATACCTCTTTTTATATGCTCACATTCATTCTGCAACCTAAGTCAACACTTGCTTGTTGAACTTCTTTTAATTTCTTCTTCTTTGATAAATGTGACAGGTCCGCTACAGATAATTAACAAGGCAAGACAATAAAACCAATTTAAAAGCAAATTTGTAATCAATTCTATTTCCAGCTGAACCCCTCTTGAAACTACTTTGCAGCTATTTGGATAGTAAATTAGATAGAAGTCTGAACCCCATTAGGTATAATAACTGTTTATTGATGGTTATGTAAACTGTAATAATAATTGTCTCAGTCATCATTAACATCAGCAGAATTATCATGAATAGAGGGAAGTGATCATATTTATTTCAAACACACCATTGCTTAGATGACTGATAGATGATTGAGAATTCAGTAACATTTTTATTTTGCACTCCAGTAATTACCTCTGTATGCAGTGCTTTACAACATGCCTTTTCCTTCACTAGATGGCACTGTGCGCTTGTAAACTATATAAACAACAGAAAAGCAAACTGGCTGATTGCTGTTAACCCATCCACATGAACCAGCTGGGACCGGCTGGGACTACAGTTTAAACTCCAATGTGGCTTAGAAAATGTTTCCCCCATAGATGGCCCATAGAAAGGACATTTCTCTAAAACACCGTTGTACAAGTCCAAATACTACTCTTTGAATTCTGAAATTGTTGATCATGGTAGGTCATTAAAAAAGAAATCACCCATCATTTCTTGTGTGACGTCATCTCAGAGCACAAGCAGGGCACATGCCTTGTCCTCTTTGAACTTTGAGACGGTTTTCAGGCTTCAGAGATGTATTCCCAGGGGCACGTAAGTTAGAGGGCCATGAAGGGTTGAGTGAGGATAAAAGAGGAAAATGGGACAGCACTGCTGACATCACCAAGTACGTGGCACGTTGCTAGGCTACGGGGATGCATAATCCAGGGATGCACTGATACGTTAATAATACTTACTCAAAACCCTGGGATGAAGAATGTCTGTGCCCCGCAAATAGAGACTGACCTCGGTCAGCCTCAGTTTACCTTGTTAAACATTGTCAGCCAGAAAGAGGCTGGTCTAGGCTGGTCATCACCAAAACATGTCACTATGATTTGAATTTTGGGTAATTCCCAGTGCAAAAGTCTGCTGAAATGCGGATTTGCAGAGAGGGCGGATTAAGGATGCAAAAGGTTTGCATGAGAGCCTTCACACAACTGTTGTTTGCTTAAATGGGACAGCCCTCAGACCTCGTGGACTTAGTGGGAGTCCCAGCCAGGGGAAGGCCACTGCAAACAGAGCCTCTTTCATTGGATAACAACAGGAGAGGAGTTGACTTGGCAATGTACATACCCACTCCATGGCCACGTCACAGGCATATGATACAGGGATATCAATGAAGGACATTTGCTCTGTAACTGACTCATCATAATATATTTGTGAACTTCTATGTGTATGTATTGGGACCTAGGCATTTTGCAGACAATCCTTTGATCCTATCCTAATCCTATGATCATAGTGTCAGGCAAACAGGCTGGGACTCCCACGCGAGTAAAAGTTCAACACCAATTTATTAGTGTGAGATCCAAAATGTAGTCAAGACAGTCCAGGTCAATACCGAACAGGCAACAGGGCCAAGGTACCAAAAACAGCAGGCAAAAACGTAGTCAGGTCGGAGTCAAGAGACAGGATGAGTAGGGAGCAGCTAAGGCTGGTCAGAAAAGGTCTCGGATTCAAAAACAGGTTGGCCAATAACAGGGCTAATACTCAGGCTATTCCATCTAGGCAAGCTAAAACATTCTGGCAGGGAATTGCAGGAACAAGTCTCTACTTACTAAATGCTGATTACAAATTGCATTCAGGTCTGGAGGCTGGAATTGAGTGAATCCTCTGATAGGCTGGGCAGGAACAGGTGACACACAGGAGGGGGAAACCAGGTTGGTGGTGACAGGGAGACAGGCTATGAGGAAGAACTGCTGCCAGGATCCATGACACATAGTGTATAGTCCAACATGATTGTTAGAGTCTTTTATGATTTAAATAGAAGTCCTGTGGGTTTTGGACAAAATTTAAAGGATTCTTAAATCCTAGACTTCTGTCTAAATCTTGGGTCTGTCCATGAAAGGACTTTATTATTAGATTCAAAAAGACTTTTATGACTAGATTAACCATGATTAAGGGCACTCAAAGCCGTTAGACGGCCTATAAAAGGCAGATTCTTTCCCCCAACTTTTACAACCAACCAAACATTCAAATTCACATATACTCAGGAGCTCATAGTAAGTCAATTTCTAAGTTTACCATAATTTTGCATGCCTAAATCGCAGCAACGTAAAGTAAATGACAGGAGAGGACTTCAGCTTCAGCAAAGGACAAGGGCTGTTTCTGTCTGTCCCAGAATATTGATACTATTAATACACTTTCATCTAATCATCTTTCATATAATTCTACACCTCTGAAACCATGAAAATGAAAGTGATTTGTGAATTCATGTTATACCTCCATTATGAAGTTCAATACTACAGAAAAAACATGAATGTTATATTAAGTTGCACAAAAACAAAGCATGGCAATGAATTAAGATATTTTATTCAAAGAATAAATATTCAGTGATATAATCCCTCTGCCAACAGTTAACAGATAGGGTTGAGTTATGGTCTTAAGTTTAGCGATTAATACAATTAAAAACAAGTGAAAAAGGTCAATACCTTTACAGTGATTAATAACATCTTTTTCATGGCACACCAGTGGTATTTTTGTTTGGATGAATTGCAAGCGAAGCCTTAAATTATACTGAATTATTTCTCTACTGGCCTTAACTGGGATTGCTCTCAGATGGTGTGGTGGAGGTAAAGTGGAAGGGGTGAAGGGGAGATGCAGTTATCATAGAAGATCTGAAGGTTCTGGTCCACATCCATATGGGTCTTCAGAAAGATCTCCAGCTCCTGGACCGACATCTCATTAACATGGTTGCCTTCTTTGGCATTCTTGGCTATGGCAGCCTGGGAAGGGAAGCGAACTCGAACGTCATGAGGTGCATTGCGGTCGTAGTCAGTGCAGCAGTAAGCTGACCACACATCTTCAGGGATGGCCACGCGGTCCTGGTTGTTACGGCGGATCGTGTTGCCAGTCGTGGTTACTCCAGTGACAATAAAGGCGGTGCCCCGGCAGAAGTTGTTGAGGCGGATACGGATCCGCTCCTCATACTCGCGCCAAGGCCCGATGTTGAACTCCCGAATCTCTGGAACCACATTGGTCAGGGTGTAAGTGGCAGCACGGTCATGTGCATCGGACTGGTGCTGGTCTGGGTTCAGGTGAGCTCTCTCATACAGAACCACATCAGAGTAATCATCCAGGACTGCTTGGCTGTCCTCAAACTTCATGTGTAGGTAACCAGTGGGGAAGGGCAGCATGTTCCCGTTTCCATCAAGTTCTGCCAGCTGAGGAGACATGGAAGAACACTTAGATTTATAATACATTGGCAAATAATACAAACCAGTATTGCCTATGAGTCCTCAGAGCTTTCCCCCTTCTCCAGTTGCTTCTAGAGTATTTCATTCAGCAAATATGACGTGAAGCAGCATTATCTCTTAAAAGCCACAGTACAACTACACAGGAAGTAGCATTGTTTGTCTCTGAAAGAAATTACTGTCATCAATCTAAGCTAATGCATGAACCTAAGAACATAATTCTTGCAACATTTGAAAAATGAACAAGGAATTTGTCAAACACTAGTCTCTGACCTGTGGCTCATACATCCAAGGGTAGTCCACACGCCTGTCTCCCTCTGTCTTCTTGAAGGTATATGCTGAGTAAACTGGTATGCGTTTCTGAGGGTCATACAGGGTCACAAAACGAGGCTTGTCTGCATAGCGCTGGCAGATCTTTTTCAGTTTGCTGTCGCTGATTCCCCGTGGTGGTGTTCCCATATACAAGGAGTCCTTGCACCTTTCTACATGGTTGAAATCCTGAACAACCGTGGCTGAGATTTGAAGCACAAAATAGATTAGCAAAAGAGCAAAAAACAAACAGAGGCTTGAGATGTTCATGGCATAAACCTCTCCTCAAAGGCTCCTACTATTACGTCTGCAGAACAATGATAGAAAATGGTGCTCAGTTACAATTTAAATGTAACAGGACAGATATGTAAAGCATGCAGATTAAACAAGCCACCTCCTCCATGTGAGTGTGGATGTGCAGGACGTGGCATTGCTATTGCAGTCCTATTAAATACAGTTAAAGTAGCATTGAAGAAAAGAGTAGAACCTATTTAATCCTATAAAGAGTTAGAGAGTGCTACTACTAGGTACCTTTGCTGCTACAAAAAAGGCTAGATTTTTCATCATTTGGATGAGTATGTTGCTTGGATGAGAATGTTGCTTGCAACTAGTGAGTGACCTAGCAGCTGCACCATTAAAAGTACCCCCCCCACACACAAAAACATCTGTATCTCTCATATTGTGCTATTGCTCCCTAATGATGCTACAAAAATAAATTCATGATAAAGTAGATTTTTATATATGTATAAACCTCCTGCTTAGGTATCCCATGAACCTGCCATGTAGCCTCATTTACAGGTGATTTGAGTCGACAGAAGTCTGATTCTTTCAACTAATTGATGTTGTTTCAAGCTGGCTCATAGAAATGAATTGATTCATTTTATTCTTTTGATTTACCCATATAAAAATGAGACAGCATTTTATGGAGGGAAAGTGACAAATTATGCCTCTGTTAGTTGCATTTATTCATGACAAAAATCCCATTCACTTTCCATTGACAAACAATTTAGCCTTTTTACAAGGCAGGCATTAGGCTTAATGCCAAGGAATCTTCTGAAGTTCAAAGAAATGTTTTTACACTAAAGGACAACCAACAACAACAATATGTTTCAGCCATACAGTGGCCCTCATCAGCAAACCCTGCCATTCCTGAGTTTAATTCCCTACACGTGAGGTCTCATCCCCTTATTAGTGGGCTAATGATGTTATTGAGTCTGACCTTATTCTGCCAGTGAGGGTTTCTTCTCTTGAATGTCCTTAATACAAATCAGATGATTTCACATTTTATTGTTATTTTGGAGGTAAAGCTAATACCCTGGTCAGGTTAATATCATCTCCCTTGGCATTTAATTAAGATCCATGACAGTTCTGGCCCTCAGAGTTCTTGATGGGGTCACAATTTGGCCTTGAGGTTGGAGGCCAACCAGGGCAGCAGGTATTATATTGATGGTACCCACTACAGCCAAATGGTCAGTCAATAAGATGTATAAAATCTCAAATAAAGCACTCTCAATTAATTTCTAGCTACAACTATCTCAGATTTCTGAACACAACCTTTTTATTTGATGGCATGAAATATATAGTTTTATAATTATATATCTTTTTTTTTTTCAATGCTGGATAAAAAATAACTTTTGGCCATCTGGCTCTCTTGCAAGCTCCTTATTCCTGCAATGAAATAAGTATATTACTTTCCTGTTTTATGTTGGGGTGATTAAACATGGACATTCAGGAACTTGCCATCAACCCTTTTTTGGCTTATCTCTCCTCCAATTACACCTTTCATAGTACATCGTATCACTATGACTGGTAGACTTCCCTTTAAATTGTAAAACTGTGTACACGTTTATAGATGTGTCCAGTAGCACTATGACTGATAGACTGCATAGTAAAATGTAAAACTGTCTAATCTGCCTCAGTAAGAAACAAAAGGCCTACAGTGAGAAGTGTGGTTCAGAGCTGCTATTCCAGTGTGAATGGTAGATAAGCGCAAAAAGATAAAGCATGAAGGTTTAACTATGTATGGACTTTGAATAAAGTCCACACAGTGTGCATGTATCTGCGGCATTTTACATCTAGTTGTATGGCTGCCTGCTTGTGTGTATTGTTATTACATCATCACAAATGATGATCTACTTAAAGAATTTCTAAAAGCCTTTTTACAGAAAAAAATCAACTTGGAAGTTGTTGAAGTTTTATTCAACAAGCAACAAGCCAATACACAGCAGACTAAGTCTAAGACGAGGTGAATAATATTATACGCAAAATGAATTCAATGGATTGTGGAGATGAAAATGAAGATGGAAAATAGGACAGAAAATTGACTAGAAGTGATACATTGTTGCATTATTCATCACTTTTAAGTTGATGTTGTATATATTCAGTCCAGTGATATCAATAATGACAGACAAAATGAAACCCAAGTTTCTGAAGGTCTTATTCAAAAAGAAAACCATAAAGAAAGCTTCTATAATAGTAATTTTGACACCTACACGATCACAGTTTTTCCTACATCTCTTTCTGTGGAGAATCCTTAAGCAGACCATTATAAAGTACAACTACCTTGACAAGCAGAGAGGTGAGTGCTTGACCTCTTTTGGCAGAGAATAGCGAGCACCATCACTGCAGTGCATTTAATCCATTTGAAACTCTCCCTCTTACCAAATTTTACTTTCTCTGTGCTTCATAGCATCTTGGCCACATTATGCAAAGTCTTATCTTTTATAGATTATACATATATCATCCACCTATATTTAATGGCTACCATTAAGCACAGTGAGGACATGTCCTTACAAAGATTTGTAGTTTAAAAAGTGGTAGTTTTTTTTTTAGCACTGCAGCAAACAATTTTCTCAGTGTTTTCTTGATTTGGCAAGTATTAAAGTATCACTTGGCAGGGGTTGACAGCATGGGCACCAGGGTGGTCAGGCGCTTACAGTGAAGGGAACGGGTCACAGAGAAAGGTCACAAATTTGATCCAGCTGACTGGAGTCTCTGGGGTTGTCTCTGATGCTGTCCTATGCTGCCCTCTGGTCAAGTGTTCTCTCATGCAAATGGAAAATTGTTTGCAACAATCTTTAGCTGCCCAGATGAGTCAGTTTGAGTGACTGAGTGTTAGGGCAGCTGATTTGTGGCCAGGAGGGCTGGGGAAAATAGTTCAATCAACATGAAAATAACTTATGTTACAGCTTGTTGTGATATTAACGTGAACTTTGTTTACAAAAGACATGAAAATTATTCATTAAGTCTAAATGCACTTTTACATAATAGTCTTTTTTGGGCTCATTCAAATATGAAATACTGTACCATAATGTATTTGATTTGATGCAACCTAGTCTTAATGTGCTTTAAGAAACTGACTGGATAATTACATTTTCCCATTAAATCATAAATCAGATAGAAAGGAAGAAGCTCCTGCACACTGTCCACTTCACTTGCAATTAAAGTAGGTCTTATTGGGAACAACGTTTCAGTTCAAATACCGATCAAAGGCCTTCATCAAGACAGGTCTCTGTACTGAAACTCATTAGATGATAAATTGAGTCTGCCTCTCAGGGCTATTTCATGGTCTGCACATGAGAAATTCCAGGGATGACTGCCTGCAGTACTATATATTGGCCACTTGGAGGCAATGTAGGCTCGTGTGGTGCATGTGCTCATTGGGGGGCTTGGAATATACAGAGTGTATATACCTATACAGTGGCGTCCACTAGCAAGAACTGTTTTCATCATTTATCAAAATGTTTCACTCAGTTGATACTTCTTATTCAAGAATACACTATTTAGAACGGATACAAATCAATATTATAAGATCTTTGAGAAATGCTTGTATGAAATTTAAATATATCTCGATAGATATCTTGCTCACAGATCATTTGGTAAGGTTTTCTCAAAATATTAAAAATATTTAGGTGCCGGGATGTTTCTCCTATTCCAGAGTTGGTGACTTGCACAGGATCAACTACACATTGACCAAAGAGAAGCACCACTCAGAGCCGTGCCTGGCTTAGAGTCCCTTCTGGCTTAGAGTTGTGTGAAGAGCATTGAACCTTGCCAGGCCTATTTGAAGTCCAAGGATGAGCTTTCCCTCCACAGTCACCAGACCTCAACCCCATTGAACATCTTTGGGATCATTTGAAAAGGGAAAAGTCGAAACATGCTGTAACATCACAAGTCTCTGGGATGCTTTAAAAGAGTGCTGCAAGATGTGGATTCTAAATTTCTGCAAAAACTCAATCGATGCCAGACAAGTGCAAGCTGTGATTAAGGAAAACAGTAGACATATCAAATATTGAGAAATTTTGACTTTAAGTAAATACTAAAAAAGATTTTTCTGACTTATATTAGTGAATAGTTATTATCTTGTCTAGAGAAATATCATTTGACTAAATGTTATATTAGTTTTGTATAAATAACTAAACAAAAGAGTCCTTGGTAGTAGACTCAGACTCTTGGACCCACTGTATCCAATATTTCTGATATATGTTTCTACTTTATTCATCAAGGGTACGTTTTGTATTTACAATTCACACCTTGTATTACACTTTTGGGCTGGTCAGGGCTGTCCAAGAGGGTTTTTCTTTTTAAAAGAAAATACTTTACCACAAAATCACTTCATTATATTAGTTGATCTGGAGAGAAACACAGTTAATGTTGGAATAATGTGTTAACAAATGGTTAATTATTGTTCATTTAACACTCAGCTAGCTAACAAAAATACATATTAGCATTTGTAATTACTACTGAAGTCTAGGGACTGAATGTTAAAACATCCTTACCTTTTGTGATTAATAATAAGATATGAAGCATGACAGCTATTTTTGTTTTGTTTTGTTTCATAATTAGTATGAATAACCAAGAAATAACAGCTGTTCTTCATGTAAACTGGGAAATAGAGAACTTCTGGGCTTTCATCCACCCACTAGGGGGCATAATTTAGCAGACATTCTGGCCTGTGAAGCTGTTTCTACTTAGTTCTGCACCAAAGCCTGCTGATTGGTCAAGATTCCCACATGGGGTCTGTGCAGTGGCCAATAGGGTTTGGGCTGAACAAGGGCTGTTGCTAAGGCAAATCAGGGGCTGTGAGCTTCTCTGCTTTCTCCATGTCCCTCTCACACTCTCATTCTCTCCTCCAGTCTTTTATCAGCTGTCTCTGTCTTCCCCTCTCACTGTGTAACCATGGCTATCAGCACTGCCTGGTTTTTATTGGTTGGTGTTGGATGAAACGGGCAGAGGGTATGTGGGTATGCAGTTTGAGTCACAAAGACAAGACCCTCACTCATGAACCCAGTGCCTTAGCCCCACCTCCCCCGGTTATCCTGTCACCTGACATTTAGAGGCCTGGTGTGCCCAGCCAGTATTCACAGCCTGTCTGACAGCCTTCCCTACTGCTGCTAGCCAGCTTCACACAACACTTCCAGACACCTCTCACTTCAGTGAGATACATAGGTAATTATTTTGTTATACTAAGGCCCATTAAAATGGAAGAGTCTGATTTATTAGCTAGATGGATAGTGCAGAGTTGTTGTTGTTGTTTTTTTTTTTTAAAAAACAACTTTTATATACATAGTATATTGGGACTGACTCGCTTTTTCAAACCAGAACATATTGATTTCACCTTGGATCGCGTACACAGTTAAGGACCTAGACAAAGCATGTCTGAACTTCTCGTTGCGTGCCAATTCTGCCACATGCACTAATACTTTACATTGCATGATTACCTATAGCTGAGGAGAATGGACAGGGGGATGAGGAGGAGGAAGAGGATGCACACAAGGGCAGAGGGACTTCAGAATGCGTTCTAGTGACCACTTTTGACAGGAACCTAAATTTAAATGTAGCCAAGGCTCTCATAGTTTTATATTTCATACAATTCATAATGCATTTTGTTCATTAAATAGCCTAATGGTTACGTTTCAAGAAAAAGGTATGAAGTGAAATAGACAGAAACAGGATTTGAAATTATATGAACAAACATAGTAACAGGGAGGAAGATTTTTGTCGATTAAACATGTTTACATGTGCAAGTGAAAGTACTGTAGCAGTGATCACAAAAATTTTGGTAGCATGATCATTTGTTTGGGTTCTATTACAACCAAAATGAGCGTTAACCAAGTGCAGTGGCACTATGGCCAAAGTATAAAGGAAATCACTAAGTAAATGTGCTGTGGCATCTTCCTCAATGTTGCATTCTTCTGATGCTGCTTATGATAATATTTAGTTTAGACCATGGAAGCATAGAACCAGGGACTACGTGAGACTTAAGGCTGGAGACATACATAGAGGCATTAAAAAGAATATTTTTAGCATTGTCCATATCTTCTTGAGAAAATGGATGCTTTGCCAGCTGTGTAGAGATTTAAAATAACTCTAACACTGTATTGGTCATATTCCAACTCTCATTCACTCAATCACACACAGACATGCTGTGCAAGAGAGAGAGAGAGAGAGAGAGAGAGAGAGAGAGAGACAGAGAAAGAAAAAGGGCCTCTCCATCTCTCTCTGTCTGCTATTTTCCCCTCCTCCTAACTCTGCAAAATGTGATAGATAAGAGATCCTCTCCTCCCATTGGCCCATGTGACGTGATTGGCAGTGTGTTGGCCCGCCCCATCAGTCTCTGCACATGGATCGGTCTGATGTGAGAGCCTGAGCATCAGAGAGTGGAGTGGAAACAGGAAGAGGAGGAGAGGGAAGAAAGGAGACAGAGGAGAGGATCGGGTGAGACAAGGTGGAGAGGAGTGAAAGGGAGGAAAAGGGGCACAGGCGAGTGGAGGGGTGTGTGGACCAAAGAGAAGAGAGAGAAAAAGAGGTAAAAGAGGACTGCAGATTTGCAGCTTGACATGCAATTTGTTAATGACTGTATTGAAATGTGTGCAGTGTGTGGTGTGGCTTGGTTTGTCTGTGTGTGTCTGCGTGCATGTGTTACATTTTGTGTATTTTTAAAACATATCTGTGTGTCATTGTTCTGGACCATCTGTCTTGGCTGAACATACTGCAGCATGTGTCTGCACTCTGTGCTGCACATTCATGCATGAAATGCTCACACACACACATATGTGCACACATCGGCTCATGTGTACATACATAGTCCACAAACACTAATTTGACATGATGCATGTTGTGAACTGTTGTGGTTGGACTCAATTAAGATTTGTGCTTGTCTGCAATAGTGTTTTGGCTGTTCAATATTTTGTGGATGTGTGTGTGCGTGTGTGTGTGTATGTGTGTATGGTGGGGGGGTTTATACAGTAGTAGAGCTAAAGTGTGAACAGTTGCAAATATTCATCTTCATATAGAATAACATGCAAGCTGTGTAGTAGGTGGTATACTTGTGCTCCATTGCCAGTTCAGCTTCATTCTTTTACTGTATTTTACGCAGGAATCACTGGCATTTTGTGTTTTTATACCTTTATGGTCCAGGATCCTTACACACAAAAATTGCCTAAGTAACTGTGTCTGTCTTTATCCAGAAACTCACCCTTGAGTTCTTTAAAATAGGATTAAAGAAAAGGACAGCCTGGGGTACTATCACTAACATACAAAAACACATCCACTGTAGGCTTTCCTTAGATATTGGGTAGCTTGGTCTCAGGCAACCACCTGGACATGAAATTCTAGGTTAACATTCAGCACACAAGCCAGCTGTCTGGCACGCACACACGCGCACGCACGCACGCACGCACACACACACACACACACACACACTCACATATATACACGCATACGTGCATCCAGTGCTGTCTTTGAACCTGGTTCACCTGGTCCATTGGTATTGTTCACAAAATATATTTGGTATTGTATGCAAAAGACCACCCCTTTCTTTTTCTTGACCTTGCATTGGTACATTCCACTACCCCTCAGAGGGTTGTGCTTTATGTAGCATGCACTGGGAGAAGCCTCCATTATGGAAAGGGAGAAGGGGATGTAACGGAGGGGAGCGGGGCTGCAGAGATGAAGTTATTTTTAGAAATGTGATTGATATTCAGCTCATATGTTCTTCTCTGTGATCGTGTAGATTTTCTATTTCTGATTGCTCCAGACCTCCATTAATTAGAATCACACAGTGTGTGTCCATGTCTGCGGGGCGTGTGTCTGTCCAGCTACTGTCCGTTTGTATTGTACATTACAGGCTGCACTGTTGTGAGATGCTTTGTCCCTTTCCATCTATTTTCTTCATGTTTCTGTTCCTCGTGTTAGCTAGCCTGGTTGTGGGAGCCACCAGAGACAGGCCTTGTCTGGTGCAGCCCATCCTTCCTTTTATGGTATAGGATCAGTATCTTTCCTGACACACACACGCACACACACACACCACACAACACACTACCTTTAAGTCTCAACAAGGGACGCACATCTGCAATGTTTCACTGCAGCTAGCAGGAAGCTCCAGATGGAGTGTGAGGTGGGCTAGAATGTGACAGATTGGTGTTGCGGCCAAATGAAAACAAAAATTGGCCTTGCAATATATTTTGAGTGAATTATGCTCAAACAAAACTGACATATTTCTCGTTGCATATTCTGTCCTGCTCAGGGCTGATGGATATTGTTCTCCTTTCACAGAGCTATGCATGTTCTCATGACAAGAGTAAGCAGAAAAGAAAATAGAAATGTGAAGAAATAGTGAAATTACCTTTATATGTTATACACTAAATATGATGAGCTCTCTCTCTCTCTCTCTCTCTCTCTCTCTCTCTCTCTCTCACACACACACACACACACACACACACACACACACACACACAAACAAGGCAATGTCACTTGTCTGAAAATAACCATATTCATATTCACATGCCCCAGGGATGTGTGCTCAGCCCCCTGCTGTTCTCCCTGTTTA
>CABFOQ010033212.1:0-15369 GCA_900660455.1 Gephyroberyx darwinii
CTGCCTCGAGGCGACTGGTTGCCCCGTCGCTCAGAGGCCCCTGGGGGCCGACCTACCCGGCCACGGCTCTTCTCTGTCCTGGCCCCACAGTGGTGGAATGACCTCCCCACTGATGTCAGGACAGCAGAGTCGCTGCCCATCTTTCACCAGACGGAAAACCCACCTCTTCTAGAAACACTACCCTGACCCTTCCTCTTCTAGAAACACTATCCTGACCCTTCCTCTTCTAGAAACACTACCCTGACCCTTCCTCTTCTAGAAACACTACCCTGACCCTTCCAACAAGGATTAATAAACTGGTCAAGAAAGCTGGCTCAGTTGTGGGAGAGAGCCTGGACAGTCTGGAGGAGGTGGCTGAGAGGAGGATGAGGTCTAAAATCAGATCCATCTTGGAGAACCCATCCCACCCCCCTATGATGAGATCAATGGGCTGAGAAGCTCCTTCAGCTCCGTCTCATCCGACCTAAGAGGACAAGGGAGCTTCAGACACTCTTTTGTGCCAACAGCCTTTTCTGTCCTTCAAGGAAAAAAGATTGGAGTTTTAGTCATACAAGCTTTTCTCAGAGGCAGAAATAATCTGATTGGTTGAGTAAACCTCAGTGGGTGGGGCCAAAGAACCCGTTTTTTAGAGTGAAAGTTAGCTTACTGGAAAAGTAGGGACTTTGGTCAAAATATCAATAACTTCTTTCATTCAATCATCACCATGACATTCATGATCTTGGAAGGTCAGCAGGCTAGCTAACTAGCTAACCTAGATAGCTACAGGCTAGTATGGGTAGTTTGAACTTGAAAGGTCAGCTAGGCTAACTAGCTAACCGAGGTAACTTAGTATGGCTAGATTGTATTTTTTAGTCAGTAGAAGAACACTATGGTTCATAGTATTAGCTAGCTCCTCTCTAACATCTTGCTTTTTTCACTGGTCTAACGTGACATAACCAGAAACACTGTGGTTGTTTGGCTCCGCCCACTGAGGTTTAACTCAACCAATGAGATTATTTCTTCCCCAGAAATGTTTTTTATAACTGAAACTCCAGTCTGCTGGACCACAATCATTCAATACGGGACTCATCTGTTGTTGGTACATCTTCATCTTCATCCTCCTCGTCCCCCTGTCCAATGTTGTAGAGCGTGCAGTCCAGCAGCCTGATGAGAAGTTAAAGGGGCAATAAATAAGATTTTTACAGTCCCATGGCAAAACAACCATAACATATCAACAGGGAGTTGATGGGGCTGTTGATCAAACCAGTGATTTATTGATTACTGGGCCAACTGCTGAGACTACTGAGACTGCTGAAATTCACTTTCCAGCCCGTACTGTGATTGGAACAAAACCTCACCGCTCACTGGAGTTTCACTGGAGTTTCATTGGAGTTTCACTAGAACTGCAAAAACACTAACAATGTTTTTGCAGGTCCTACTGGTTTCTGATGGAGGTTGATAAAGTTCATAGATTACTCACTGCTCCTTTAAGTCCTGCAAGCAAACAAAGGTGGAATTAGTGCTATCTGAATTAATAAATCACATGGAGGGAGTCATTTGGTTCACCTCCTCCTCGCCGTAACCCAACGCACCTCAGAGTAAAAAGTAATTTAGTTAAAAGTTTAAAAATGTTCCCCAGTTTCCTCCACAGTTCAAACTGTTTGCTTCAGACTCTGCAACAAAAAAAAGTGCCAGTACAAACACAACCTCAGCGGCTTATAATAAACTCTTTTAAATCTAATGCGACTCCTGCGTTACTCCTGCCCAAACACACACAGCGCTGCATGCAGCCACCAAATCAGACAACAAAAATAGAGTGGATAAATTTGGTTTGACTCCATATCTGCCATAGCAAACTCTTTAGATGTCCCGAAGACGAAGCATCGCTGGCATCATCCTATAAAGCTGCTGCAGATCAGTCATGGCACCGTGACCCTCCACACATCACATCACAGCTCACTGCTCTCCTGGGGAAGTTTGTTTGTGGGTCGGGTTCGCAGCATCAGTCATTCATTTCATTTAACAATTCAACAAAATCCCAGTGTGGTCTTCTGATCGCTGACTTTTTCGAATGTCTCAAGTGGTGGATATGTATTAAGTGAAGATTTACTAAGCAATAATATGCTGCCCTTTCCAAAACCACTTCCTCCTCATATATCAGATGAGCCATGTGGCGGACTGCCGGCTGTTTCCATTACAGCTGCATTACGTGATCGTTTTTCTGCCATTTACCCGCAGAAATCAATATAATTGTAATTTTACCTTGACATGCCCTTCGCTTGGATCCATCCTAAGGTGTATTGCCAACATTATTCTAAATTGGATAAAAGTGTTGATAAACTCTCTTTCAGAGGAAAACCTGAATCCATGTTATTTGTTCATCATGTTTGTCAGAGTGAGTTATTGAGATGCTTTGTGCTTGGACACGTCCTGCAGCTTGAAACCCTTTAGAAAGTGAGTAGATATCTCTGCTTGGCCAGGGCAGGAAGCAACTGAAGCCCTTTATGTGTGTGTTAAATGTGTTGAACAGAATGTGAGGTCCATTTAGTGAAAAACGAAAGGTTTTAGTCAAAAAGCTGCCAACCTTGTTATCAATTTAATACTGTTTGCAAAAGACATTTGAGGTGAATGATGGAGGACAAGTGGGGACAAATGTCACGTTTATAATATTGTAGAATAGTCAGATCCTGTGGAAGAAATGATGCCTGAACCTCTACGTGCTATGATGATGTTAATATTGTAGAATAAGAGGAAGATGCAACCTGTTCCCTTGCAGACCATCCTGCCTTCCTCCCCCCATAACTACAACCAGTGTTTGGAGAAATCTGTGTACTCTGCAAAACTGTTGATATGCAGTTGGTTTCTGATCTAGACTCTATTAAACCCTCGTGTTATTTATAATTACACTCTCTGTAAGGGGTGACAGTGAATGCATGGGCATGTGGTTGCCCGTGTCGGCCTGTTCATTCAGCTGACTGATGAAAAACAATCTGTCGCTTCACCGTCAACGTGTACGGCAGCACGGCATCCGATTCTCTGAAACGGTGAATGGTGTTCGGCGTGGGATGAAAGATTGTGAATGGAGATTTTCATTGCGGTTTTGTGCATTAGCTGTGAAACTATTTGTATATTTACTTTAATATAGGAATAGTAGAGCAGATATTTTCCTTTCCTGAACTCAGTTAAGAAAAGCTGTGCGACAAAGAAAACAGCCTGAATGCAAAGCCACTTATTGTTATCTTACAACATAAAAAACTGGATTGAGGACGATGATCCAGCTGCGATGTTTCCCCAATGACAGTCAGTGTTTCTGGTGGTGCTGCAGCTGCCGCGGGTCGCACCGTGCTCTGCCATAACAGAATCAAGAAGCAGGAAATAGGACTGCGCCTGCACTGCAGCTTTATTTCAGAGCCGGTGTGATAAGGGCCTGCGTACAGAAACATCAATGGCGTGTTTGTTTGACATGGATGTAGGCTGATGAGCAGTGTGTGAAAGCAGCTACGTAACTGCAGCTTAACACACACACACACACACACATACACACACACACACACACACACACACACAGGGGCGGGGCTAATCAGTGAAACCACCGGCAGCCTTGGATGGTTGCCCGTCCCTGATACAACTCAAACAGCGATCAACCTCTAGCCACTTCATCAAAGCTTTGATATCTGCTGTTCTCAACACCCGGCGTCAATCACTGTTTGATTACCACTTTAACCCTAACCCTAACCAAAGACATTCCTCAACACCTCATGATTGTTTGGTGGTTCAAACTAAAAACTAAAATGGTAGGTGAATTGGACATGGGACACTGAGAACTGATGTTTCTCAGCTGGCCGCCTCAGAGGAGGGTGTATAGTGTTCGTAGGCAGAAACGCCCAATGAATCTTTGGTACACTACTGATGATGTGTTCTGAAATTTAGTACAAACAATAACAGTAACAGATCAACAAGCTCTTTGGTTGTTGGTGGCCGAACGAGCCAGGGGATGGGCTCATATTTCCTAACACCTAAACAAAGACATTCCTCAACACCTCATGATTGTTTGGTGGTTCAAATCCATATAACAGCAGTTATCTTTTAACAGGCTCGTTGAGCGTACAGGTCAGAGACGTCGTATTTGCCTGCAGCCCAACTGGCTGGGCGTCTCTTCCTGCTTTGAGACGACTAAACTTTGGGCAGTAAGCAGGACCTGTTCCACGAAGCAGGTTTAGAAAAGCGGAGATTAATTTCAAAAGCCTGGCTTGAGTTAACCTAACAAGTCAATCGTGTATAAGGCGGTTCCACGAAGCCGAAGTCGAGCTACCGTGATCTGGCTAATCCAAGCCAGGCTCAAGCAATCCAGATAATTGCGCGTGTAAGGTTTTACACGGTTTCTTTAAGCAGCCTGAGAGGTCGATCATGGATCTGATCGATTCATCGTGGTGAAAAATGAAAAAAGACAGAGCCACAATGTTCACGGCCACTGAGCAGCAACTTTTAGTGGAGGTCTAGGGAGAATTCAGCCATATTATAACTAAAAAGGGAAATATGATGGCCATAAATAAAGGGAGAGAGAAAGCTTGGCAACAAATTGCTGATCGACTGAATGTGTGAGTAACTGTTGAATTAAAAACTAACAACTTGGATAGATCTTATTAAATATCATCTGTTCCATCAATATTACAGGTTTTTTTTTGGTTGCTAACTCACATCGGTCCATACTGAAGCCACTTTTTCAAAACTCTTCACACAGTTGTCTGTACCAACACGCAGCTTAGCACAACAGTTCATTTCACACCCAAAACTACCAAAACACTGCATACTTGTCAAACGTGTCAAAATCAAATACTTCTGCCAAAACAGCAGCGCTAGTTTTCTCCAACAGCAACACTTTGTCACTCATAGCACCATTACCTAAAAAACACTAACAGGGAGCATTACAGCAGATCTTTGAAGTAGTAAATCATTTTGTGCTCTCTAGTTTTTTGTTGTGTATATATATTTTGTTATTGTTGATAGTATAAGAAATGTGTACATTGTCTTATTTTACAGTAAACAAAGTTCCCATTACAAAATACAGTAAGGATGGTAACTCTTTCTAGAATGTACTACAGTATACTGCAGGACGTCATAGAAATGCAACAGGAAAACAGGAAAAGCTTCTATGTGCTTTATTTTTGCCAGGGGTTTCTTTTTTTGCCATAAAGTAATTCAAAAATAAACTACAGCAAATGAAAATTGCCGTAAGGAAAACAAAAGTCAAAACAAAACACACAAATCATGCTAGTCCACCCGGTCTCCTGTGTTTGGCCACATGTGTTCGTCCACATCACACACACATCACATCTTTTGGCATGCCGGATCCAAGCTTGGCAATCCTCTGGATATATCCTCACATCATTCATAGCATTGACAAGTGACGTCTGATTGTGTGGATTATGATCATAAACCTTCCACATCCACGCAGAAAATCATTCTTCAGTGGGGTGTTTGTAATTTGGCAAGTTGCTGTCCATTTGAATGTATGTTAGGTTTTGAAAAGAGGATGTCAGCATTGGCAAAATGGGCTGCAGATACACATGGTTTTGCTGGTGGTTGACTTGGAGTGAGAAAAGATTTCATGACTTTTGAAAGCTGTAGTCATTGAATGTCTTGTGTGAAACCAATGCATTTTGTGTTAAAGCAAGGCAAGAGTCAGTCATGGTTTGGTCTGCATAGACTTCTGTTGTGCTCACTGTGTGAAGAGTTCTGAAAAAGTGAGTCTAGCATTGAAACATGCTTGAAACCAATTGTAAAAAACTAATACTGTACAGTACTGAGAGGATTCTAGTCCTCCCTCTCTCCCGCATTTGGCCACAAGTTCTCATCAACATCACATCTTACGTCTTCTCTGGCGATGCATCTTGGGAAGTATCTTTTCGAGTGCCTAATCCAACTCTGGCAGTCTTCAGGAGAAATGTCCCCACACCTCGCATTCATGGCAACCAATAAGGCCATCTGGTCATAAACCTTCCACCTCCATGCAGAGAAAACCTCCTCCATGGGGTTTAGGAAGGGGGAGTATGGAGGCAGGAATAGTACTGACATCCTGGGAGGTCATGTCATGTCATCCAGAAAAGACATGAGCCTCTCTGTATTGTAGGGGCCAATGGGTGGTTTATGTAACAGCAAACCATCTTTGGACAGTGCTGCAGACATCGTGATGTTAGCTCCTGTCTGGCCTGGACATCCACGGTCGCTCTCTGTCCAATCACATTTCTTCCCCTGCGGCGTGTTTTTGCCAGGTTGAATCCAGCTTCATCTGCAAAGATGAGTGTATGTGCAGTTTGCCTGGCTTCCATCTCCATTACTCTCCAAAATACAGTATATCCAGTTTTACTTTACATCATGTGCTGTGTATGTAGTTATCATTGAAGGATGCACATCTCACCTGTTGATGCAACTGTTGAACGCTGCAGATTTGGTTGCACCCCTAGACCGGCCTCTCAAAGAGACCACGGTTTACAACATGGTCAATAATTGTGGCCCTCATCTCATCAGAGACCACTGCTCTTGGTCTTCCTCTCCTTTGTCCTCCACACATTCTCCCTCTCCCTACCTCTTCCTTCCCCACCAACATGTCTTCCTTGATCCATGTTTCCAAACCAAGTCATTCCCAAGCCGTGACCTTCTGTCTGTTTGGTAGCGACACTAAAAACACCTGGGTCGGCTTTCAGCTGTTTGGAATGATTATTATTTCATTTCATTGTAAATATTCTGCTAAGATTTTCTATATTTCAATATGGCTACTGCAGAAATGCACAAAATTTGCCGTCATTCTGTTTTGAATGTGTTTTAACAGTTTTGAAAACAGTGTGTTAGCATTTGAAAAATGTGCTGCAACTATAGAGTGTTTTGCAGGTGGTGGAGTATGAATGTGAAAAGAGTTCATGGATTTTGGAGAATCCAGACCACCCCAGACCACCCAGTGGTTGGAGTCCGTACATAAATGGTTGGCATAAACGATTGGTTTATGTATTTGCGTACTCTTGACCAACATCTCTGCTCCAACATGTTTTTTGTTTTATAGTTCTGGGAAGTTCTGTATGCCTTCTGGAGCCACCTGAAAATGTCCAGGACCCTGTGAGAGTTTAAAAGCACCGGCTTGTCACTGTTAAATGGTGATCATTAATCCAAGGGTGAAGGCCCATCTAGGGAGGAGGATGAGCATGATGCACTTCTACACCGCCATCAATGAGTCCAACCTCACCTCCTCCATCACCATCTGATACGCTGCTGCCACTGCCATGAATAAGGGCAGACTGCAGAGTGTCATTCGCTCTGCTGAGAAGGTGATCGGCTGCAATCTGCCGTCTTTCCAGGACCTGTACGCCTCCCGGACCCTGAGGCGAGCAGGTAGGATTGTAGCCAACCCCTCCCACCCCGGACACAAACTCTTTGAGCCACTCCCCTCTGGCAGGAGGCTGCGGTCCATCAAGACCAAAACCTCATGCCACAAGAACAGCTTCTTCAGGATCCTCTCAGACTACGATCACTGGAGTGAGTATTGACAAATGAATGCAACATAGTGCCAAGAATATAACTAAATAATTAATTAAAATGTCCCTGGTCCTACAGGATTCGGACATTAAAACCATCTATAAGATATCTGTTCAAAGAGATTGAAGCGAAGGATGTGGAGCTCCAGCACATCTATCACCAGAGAGCTAAAGATGAGGAAGATGGAACTGGAAATCCAACAACTCCAGAAAGATGTAGGTTGAACTGCAAGTTGAACTAAACAGGCACCCACCAAACAGGCAACCTAAAGCTGAAATACAATATGCCAAATTGATTTGTTTTATTCTTTTTTACAATAAGGGGAAATTAAATGTGGACTGACATTCATGTAAGTGGGAAAAAATATTGCGTCGACATCCCTCATACAGCTGCCAGTCTCAACGTCCCCAGGTACATCATCGCCCCAATCCTGCTCTGCAGTCACTCTGGGAACCCTTTCCTTTCTGAGGCAGGAGATGTTGTGGAGCACTGTACATGCAACAGTGATGTCACAGGCCTTTGGAAAGACACTTGAACCTGGATTTCAGCTGACCAAAAACAATTTCGATCCGACCCCTTGTTACATGGCTAGTCTACCTTGTGCCAGTCGGAGGGAAAGCGAAGAAGCCCGAAAGATTCTTGAATCGTGGACTGAGCCAGGCCATTTGGCTTCCACGTTACTGATTACACAATCAGCATCGCAGATCATCTGAAATAACGTAACGGTTTATTCTATTACAATAATAATCCTGGCCTAACAAAACATGTCTAAGTAAGGAACTACATTTGTAGTTGTGGAGAAGTACATTTATCCTATTCAAAGAGACATTCTGATAAACTGTAGACGACAGAGGTTGCAATAGGCCTACATTTTACTTGAATGCAATAGGAACAGAACCTAGCAAACCTGAAAATGAGCCAGACTAAGTGAAATAAGCCTGGTTAAGGTGGTGGAACACCCCCCTGGTCAGCTAACCTGTCTGGGTCATGACTCAGATAGTCAATTAGTCTGGTTTTTGCCAACATCATCCCACTGAATCAGCTCCCTGAGGGTTACTAATGATCTCCACATGAGAGATTTTGGTGAATTTAAAGTGTTCGTGACCTAAATCCTGCATTTCTAATTGAGAGAAACACTGGCCCTGTTCACACCTGGCATTAACATCTTGGGTGATCCGATCACAAGTCAACAGATCTACAGGTGTGAATGCACTCAAGACGCATTGAGGATGCATTGAGATCCGATCGCTCAGACCACATTCGGAGGTGGTCTGGGCCGCATATGGCCACATATCTTTTAGCAGTGTGAACGCGAATGTGTCCTGGGCCACGTTGAAGGACCGCCTACTCAACTGACGTCCTCTGCGTAAGCGGAAGTACGTATTCATTCGTAAGCTGGCTTTGTCCACGACGTCTGAAAATTTCGAAAAGCCCATAGAGATGTATTATGAGTGCGTCAAACATCGATTTGGTTTGCCTGGAACACGCCAAGGAATTGACCCAGTCTGTACTGTTTTGACGCATTTGGTCTTTGCAAACGGAAATGATGTACGTGTTTATTTGCATGTAGAGCGGGGAAGTGAGGTCCGATCTCAGTGGTCACTAGAGACGCATGTGGAGACGCTTTCTATTGCCAGGTGTGAACTGACGTACGTAGAGCTGTCCACTTGTGATCGGATCAACCAAGAGGCAGGTTAATGCCTTGTGTGAACAGGCAGTCTGTCTGGAGATGCTCCTCCTCTTATCGGTCACAGTATTGTTTCTCTCTCTGCAGGTAATTTAAGTTTCTTCTGTTTCATTGATTACACGTGGCATGCCTCAGGGCTCAATTCTCGGTCCACTTCTGTTTTCTCTATATAAATGAAGCTTAGCGTAAGTTCAATCAGGAAGGCTACCTCCTTCATTCATGTTTTATCAGGTACAAGCACGGCCCCAGCTCTGCATCGTCCAACCACTCTAGCCCACGCTCCTTTCTCCTCCCCTTCCTCCCTCTCCAGAAACCAATCACTAACCAATTCCCTCTATTTGTACCTCCTCAGCTGCTTCCATGTTTTCTGTCATTTCAGCTGCCTAAACTGCACCAGATTGACGCACCACCTCCTCCTCCACCACCACCAGCATCACGGCTCCACCAGATATCCAGAAGGGTTAGATCTTCAGCCAGGGGGGTTCTCCTGTCTCCTGGCTCCCCAGGGAGCTTCACCCTATCGCTGGATACCTCTTGAGTCTACGCCAAACCTACGCTCATGCTCATTTCACATGCTGTTAATAAATGTTCATGATTTTAAACCTAGCCTCTCGTGATTGAACCGAATGTTAGATCTTGACACAGAGATCCCAGTAAGGTAGTATTAGTCTGTCTGGTATTACACAAGCTGATGTCAACAGACAGACTCAATACATTACAGTTCAAAACAGTTTTGATCAGGTTGCACTGTGCCATAATATCACACTGTGACAATTTTGTAGCTGTTTGTGTTGATGTTGACCTTGGCTGCCTCCTGCGTCAAATGCTGGAGGATGTTGTAGACTTTTGCTTTCACCTGTTCTACGATTGTGTTGCCTGTTTTATTCTCATTTAACTTTTTTAAAATTCAAACCTGGCAGTCTCGCTTTTTCTGTTATTGGCTTTCATTTGTATAGCACTAAAACTATTTTGGAACAGGAATTTTCTCTGGGATTAACCTTGTATGAAGCAGCTCTAAGTTATTTATTGGCCTCTGTGATTTTATATTGATTTCCATTTCAAAGGTTTTGAGCAACAAGACCGCCAGGGTTGCAACTGGGCAGCCATTAAATCCAAGGATTATCGTCACTCTTTCTTCAAGCTCTCTGTTCCAGTTTTTCCTTTATACCTGTGTGTGCGTGTGCGTGTGTGTGTGTGTGTGAGAGAGAGATGTAATGGTAGCTGCTGCACTTCAAACAACTTGTAGGCTACTAACTGCTGGCAGATTGAACCTCTCTCTAAGAGGATTAACAGTATAATATATAGACAACAACAAGAAGAAGCTGTTTTGTGTTACTGAGAAAATATAATTCAAAGACTAAAGAGGTAATTGTCTTCAGAATCGATATGCTAAAATGTATAAAACATGGTTTGCACACGGCGTACTTCCATCTGCACTATCTAGATAAACATATCTAGCAGTTAATATTATCTCGGTGGCAGATGGCAGTGTGACACCGCTTGGGAGAACCTACTGCTCTCAATCTGCATTCAATATTTTTAAATTTCACCGTTTTCATGCCAAACACATATATTCAATGTTTCCTCCAGACTTTTGGCAGGTGGAAAAGCACTGAAACTCTCCATTTATGAAGCGATAGGAGAAGTTATGGATCCGTTAAGCCTTTAATTAAGTTATAAAAACACAATTGAACAATTACATGAAAAAATAAAAGAAAGAAAATAAAGTTTCATTGCAAGTTTTACAGCCTGTTTTCATGTAGCCAGAAGCTCCATCAGATCATTGTGTGTGTGTGTGTGTGTGTGTGTGTGTGGGGAGGGGGTATAGATATAGATAGCACCAACATTTGCGATGCTGATGAACCTGGAGCTGCCAGGCCCGGCGCTAGCAGCCTAACAGGTGGTGAAAGCGACGTCAGCTGTCAGCGAGTGTGTGCAGCCGTGAACGCCGATGTGTCGGTTGGTACCGGCAGAATTAGACCCGGCTGTCTGTCCCGCTCAACGTCCAAGCTTTGGCCCCGGCCCCGTGCACTTTTGGTAACCGTGCACTTATCCCAAAACTACTGACCTCTACTGGTGACCGGTAGGAAGTGCCCTCTTGTTCCCTTTAGCTACGGTGGCCTGTAACTGACAAACAATAAGGTTGCATTTTCACAACAGGAGTGGGAGCGCCTTGAAACTCCGATAAGTGAGGAGTTTTTGTCCCAAAACCGAGTACGGGCCGGAGAGTGAGCTTTGAAAGCCAGAAATCTCCTCACATGGAGAAGTAATCGAGTCTTTGGTATCGATCAACAACCCAATCAACCCCCTGCAGATGCATTATGGTCAATTTGTGCTATGGGGCAGTAAAACGCCTCATTATTGCCCCTTTAACCCTTTCAGGCATCATGGTTACGGGGAAGAGATAGTATTTTCTTACTCCTACATTTGCGTTTCCATGTATCACAGGACTGCTACAGCTGCTGTAGCGTCCCTGTTGCAACAAGCCACGTGCCCCATTTGCCCTTTTTATACTCACTCAACCGCTACATGCCCCAGGAAATACATATCAATAATAAAGATAATAAAGAATCTAAATCTACCAGATGTGAGCAGAAACAGGTTCTGCACGGTAACAGCTGTTCAGAGGCCTGCTGTCTGACTCCCCAACATATATTTGAGTGTTTTCCATTAAGCATTCCCGGGGCCCGGTCCACAAAACAGCTTCAGAAAAGTGGAGATTCATTTTGAAAGTCGGTCGGGGATAAAGCGGTTCCACGAAGCCGAATTCAAGCTACCGTGACTAAGTGAAATAAGCCTGGCTAAGGTGGTGAGTTGGCTTTGTGGAACGCCCCTCGGGTCTGCTGCTTCTGTCTTAAGCCCGGCCCAGACTACAGGAGATTTGGGCCGATTTATCCTCGATTCACCCCTCCCGAAAATCGGCGGTGAAATTGGATCCACAACAATGAAATGATGGAAGGACTGAGCAGCTCAGTCACCAATGAGGATCCGAACACACCTGAACCTAATCAGGTCAATCAAGTAGGACTAAAGCCGGGCTCGGACCACAGGAGTTTGATATTAAGGATTTAAAATCTGGATGATTACATCACTATTTTCCGGGCAGGATCACAACAGCCAATAAGAGAGACGATCTACAAGAAGTTGAAGTTCAGTTTTGTTTTTCTGTATTTTCCTTTCTGATGCTCTGGTTCTTTTAACATGTTTGCAGAAGCATATTTGCAATGTTGCTAGTTAAGTTCAGCTAGCTAATATTCTTCCCGTTTGACGTCTGCCTGCTTTATGTCTATGCTTTATTTTACCTAATGTCTTACAGTGAGCAGGAATGAATGAAACATCTTTTACCCTAAGTGTATAAATACAGGGGCATTTGAGGGGATACAGTGATTCTTTCTCACTGCAAAGCATTAGTAAAGCAAGTTGCACCGGTTTCTCCATGTCAGTCTCCATTTCGTTTACATCTACTTCACCATGAGATCACGTGAGGCGGTGCATTCATGCTCCCTCTGGCACGATAATCTTAGTAATATCCTGTAGTGTGTAATCCATCCATCCATCATTTGAGATCAGAGAGAAGAACATGTGAAGTTTCTCCTTATGTGTGTGATGCAACCCGATTTCAAAGTCGGTAAGGATTTTAAAACTCCTGTGGTCCGAGCCCGGCTTTAGTCCTACTTGATGACCTGATTCGGTTCAGGTGTGTTCGGATCCTCGTTGCTAACTGAGCTGCTCAGCGCTGCTCTGATGTTTCCGTCATTTCATTGATGTGGATCGAATTTCTTTCTTCAGTATGTTGTATCCATGCCTCCTAAAAGGCTCTCTGCAGCCCTATAGATTTTCTGGTCACTAGCTGTTAGCCTGCTAGTTTTACTCTAATTCAGTGAATCAATGTGTATTCACATCAAACCTCAAGTCCTATAATCACCACTGCATCTGACCCTGACTAATCTGACCTCCAGTTTGTCTCAGTTTAATGATATCTGACTAGTTGCATTTCAAATGCTCACGGCATGGTCTGATGGCTGAAAGGGAGACAATTCAATTCTCAGAGGGGGGCCGTCAGGGCAGCGGTAGCCAAGAAATACTCAGAATACCAAATTGAAATGGAAGAAACAGCATGCACCAGCTGGGTGTGATGGGAAGATGACAAAGAGTGTGTCTGCAAGCTGGCCAGTGTTAGCTTTGATTCATGAACGTGTACCAAGTAAATAATAAAGTGTTCGATTACATGTTAGAAGAAATGTTCACCACATCACCTCCAGTCATCAGGTACAAGCCAGGCAATGGGATTTGGTTGCAAGACGGCGTCATATTCTCTTTAGTATTTACTCAACTATAACTGATAATGTGCCTCGATATTACCAACACATGCTTTATATATGTTCTATATATTTTAAGGTTTGTTGTCCTCGACCTCTCGTGTCTTTTTTTGTGTTTTGCTCCTCCTTGTGTTTAATATCAGCTATGTGTATCTCTATATGGTTACACAAACACACTGGAGTGATTTAATTATCTTCATTTCCTTGAAAGACATGAAATTGAAAACAATGTTCCATGTTGTGAATAATTCACATCAGCGTGATGCCATTTGTTTCAGTGGTGACAATCATTTAAAACAGGGAACAGTGGGAGGTCTTGTTCTATTAACTATTTGTTTAAAGATCCCACAACCTTTCATCTGTGCACAAAGTAGTTCGGATCCCTGTTAGATGATCCCTCTAGGTGGATGGATCACCTGCCACACAAAACACACCCGTAGTGTGAAGTAGATCTGCTGCTTGAATGACACACAGAGGACCCAAAACATACTTACGTTTTAGATCAACAATATATTATTTTCGAGGGTTTTAATGCATCGGAATGACAGATGAATGACAGATGAATGACAGATGAATGACAGATGAATGACAGATGAATGACAGATGAATGACAGATGAATTGATCCGGGGCTATTTTAAAAAAAAAAAATTAATTAATTAATCAATTAATTAATTTATTTTCTGAGATCCGGGGCTATTTTTTAAATTTATTTATTTATTTATTTATTTTTTGAGATCCTCTTCATAAAACATCCAGGGCTGTAGCCTCGGACGCCCAGGCCCAACGACGCTGCCAGACCAGAACCTTCACATCCAGTTTTTACCTACCAGATCGTCTAAGCCACCCGGACAGATCCAGTAGATCTCAGAGAAGCTCGTCTGCGATCCCATCATCCTCCACGTGGTCTTGACCCGACTGCAGATCGGCATCGTAACCGACCAGAGCAATGCAGACGGGTCCTCTTCAGGTGAAGCCCTGTTTCAGCTGCACCAGATGAAGGGAAGCTGCTGGATGGAGTTCCCTGCCTGGACCGGAGAGAAGCTCCAACATTGAACTCTTTCAAAATAAAACATTTCTTTTCACCACATCTTATGATTAGGTCTCTGAATTCAAGTGTGTGTGTGTGTATGTATCATTTTTTTCTATTTTAACACGTTGTGATGCTCTGTGTATGAAATGTGCTACACAAATAAACCTTGGCTTGACTGGACCTGACCAGAGTTCCGCTGTGTGATGGTGGCAAATGATCACAGCAGATATGACTGGTTTACTGATCCATAACTCTTAATGTATCTGTGACCAACAGATTAGGACCTAATAACCAGGAAAGACTCACGGTGCAAGTCAATACAACATAACACTTTTTACAAGGCATCAAATAAAATCATGACCATCAATACAAAAACAGGAAATAGTCTCATCTAAACGTGGGCAGGTCAGTTTGCTTCTAACTCCTTCAACAGTAGTAACATGGACGATGCATCACGCTGTGACGCTGTACTGTTTCCTGCGTGACCCTTCAGATGGTCCCGGTCCCGGTCCCGTGCCCGGTTCCGGTCCCGGTCTCCGGGCTCGGCCAGCATGAAGCTTTGGTATTCTAGTGCTGCCTTCACATCGTGTCCGCAAACAAAATGCCACAGCAGTCGGCGCCGCAGGATGTCAGTGAACCGCGACGGCAAACTTCTCATTACCATGGTGATTTTGATGATCCATTCGCACCGGTACAACCGAGACCGTTTCTTTTAACGGTGTAGTGTGAATGTTCGTTTCGGGGTTTAATTGAAAGAAGGGGTTATGTTTTGGATGAATTGTTACCAGCGGTTCCCTCGGGGAGGCATGGCGGGCCGGCGGTCGGT
>CABFOQ010033219.1:0-14680 GCA_900660455.1 Gephyroberyx darwinii
CTCCTCTTCTCTCTTCCCACCCCTCCCCTGCTTCGGCTCTCGCATTTTTAACTTTCGATTAAATTCCTCAAGTTAGGAAATGTTATACCTCTCCCTTCTCTCACACACACACACCAGCACTCAACATCTCTGGCATGTAAAGTGGGCGGGGAAAGCCTGAGCATGCCCTGACAGAGCAGCATAGTTCCACCACCATGACACAAAACAATCCCTCATCACATCTCCAACCCCTACGACACCTCTGGGTGTGTGTCCATGCGGGTGCGCTAGCCTAGTCTTTTCACGTTTCCATTTCTAGCCTGTGTGTGTGTGTGTGTGTGTGTGTGTATTATGCATTCCACACACACTGACATGTTACGTGTGTGTGTACACATGTGTACTGCACTGTATACAGAGGAATTTACAGTACATTCCCTCTCCCTTGGCTACCCCCTACTTCTTCACATTCTTCTCTACCACTCTGTCTACTCAGTTCACTCTCTCCCCTTCTCCTCACCACTTTTCACTCTTCATTTTTTTTTTTTTTTACCAATGTTATTATCCTAGCCTCCTAATACCCTTCATATCACCCTCCTCCTACAGGCTGTTTTGTGATCTGCTGGACGCCCGGCCTGGTGGTGTTGCTGCTTGACGGTCTGGGCTGTGAAGAGTGTAGGGTGTTGCGCTATGAGAAGTACTTCCTGGTGCTGGCGGAGTGCAACTCCTTCGTCAACCCCATCATCTACTCCTTCAGGGACAAAGACATGAGGAGGACCTTCAAGCGAATCTTGTGCTGCCTGTGCCGACGGGGCGGCGGCCAAAAGGGGGAGTCCGAAGTTCGTTTTAGCACTCTGGATCACGAGGTACTGTCCGAGAGCAATGGAGGGGACGACAGCAATCACAAACAAAACCACCACTCGCACTAAGGACTACGATTGTTAACAGTAGAAACCGCTGAAATCACACTGACTATAACTGTAGAAATACTTTGATAACCACTACACACATATGACCGTGACAGCCACCAGTCAGACCACAGTAACTCTCACCACGAAAACGATCACTATGAAAAGTGAAAACTGCCAAATGACAAAACATAAATAGTGTGTAGCAGTATGATAGAGCTCTTTTGTTTTATTGCAGTTAAAATACATGCTCCTGATCTTCAGGACAGCTAGAAAAAAAAAGCACACTAGTTGGTAAAAGTTAGCACAGCTGGTAAAGGAAGTGTGAAACGCTGTAAGGGGGGCATTTCCTGTGTTTAGCTGCTCTATATTGGATGCATCATATCGATTGGCTGTTACTGCGTCTAGAATGGTGCCAACAGTCTGTGTGGTGTGACACACTTTCAGCCTCTGTCTCACACTCTCAACCAAATCAGTCAAATCAAAAGAAATCTCATGGAAATGACATTTGAACAATTGTCAACCATGTGAAGCGTACGTAGTATAAACACAATTCACAATACACAGCTGTGTATCTGTGAACATAAGTCGGTGTGCTCTGCGACTTACGTGTTAAAGTAAAAGACACAAAAAGACCCAGCGCCTTGTTGTGTACACGCACTCAGGTTGTCACACTTTCCGGCAGGCAAAACAAAACGTGGCACAACATCAGCGATTGGCCACAATCAAACTCTTCAAACTCCTGACCCACAGTGACTCATATTAAAGGCTGTTATCTGGAATTGTCCAAATGCCTGGCTCTTATGCAATATTTGTTGATACCTAGTGCACCATGTTGTATGTTATTTGTGCTGTTGCTAATGTTTGTGCTGAGTTGTGTGCAGTCTTAAACCACTCCAGATGTCTGCTGGTGGTTAGTGGTGGTTAGAGGGGGGGTCATGCTCCCTGCCATATTTCCTCTGACTTGTTGCTCTGGCATGTGTGTATGTTAGAAGCATGCATTGCCTCATTCGCACACTCACAGGGTAACACCCACACACACTCATAACTCTTATTACTGCTAGAAAGGAAGTAGTCGTGAGTGTGTGTGCACATGCATACCTGTGTGTGTGTGTGCGCTGATTCACTAGAAACATTGTTTCCATACATCCTGTCAGTGACATCACCGTCAGAAAGGAGGCCGAGACCATCGCGTAAAGTGGGATGTGAGAAGAATTTGTTTGCTCTGTCATGTTATGATATGACATATGGCATTTATATACACTCACAGAATGAAAGGGGAGTTATACATTTGTGGATACTGTCACTTAGTAATCGTTACTGCAACTGTCAGTACTCTTAAAAGTAATGTCAATACAACAAGCTATTAGAGTGATATATCATATTCAAACTATATTCTTTGTCTTCAGATTTCAGATAAATATACTTGATACTCATTTTGATATTATAGGCCTACAGTGGATAATGTAAGTTTTGACATTTCGAAAACATTTTCACATTTTTGTTTTATTTTTGTACAAAAGTTGTTGCAATTAAAGTGAATAAATTCACAGGTTTATAACCCATCTCCGTGGTTTGTCTGGTTGCGTCCGTCCGTCCGCCTGCCTGTGATGTTTGCTCTGTGCAGTGATCGTCTGTCTGTGCCAAATGCAAATTTCAACAGTTGAGCATGAAACTGAGAGTCATTTTCTCTCAGGAAGAAATGTCTTTTTATGTCTTTTTGCTCTCAACCTGTTTCCTTCTTTTTGCTAGTTTGGACATGACTAATCCATTTTCTGTTTTCTTTTTCACTGCACCTAATCCCCGTTCCTCTATCTCCATTTCTCCCCCACCCCCATTCTCCCCATACCTCCTTTCTCCCTCTGGCTTATACTTTTATCTGTCTCTCCACCCCTCTCTGCCCTACAAGAATCGTAGTGCACAACTGCAACACAAGACCAACGGCATGCCTCTCATCCTGGAAGGCTCAGAAGACAACCAGGCCTCTTCGGAAAGCTGAAATTAACCCAAACAAAGATAAACTTTCAACACACGCTCGAGACCTGCGTACACACACTTGGATTGTCTTTCTTACATTGTCGGAAAAAGGTCATTAGTTTGACATAAGCAATAGGTGCTAACAAATAGACTGATTTTCATCCAGGGATTTTGTACCCTTATGATCCTCCAAATGAATGTATATCATAGCAAAAGCTAAAGTTGCTATTGTTAATTTGGTCCTAAACCCTGAACTCTGCCACTGAACTCTGTTTTTTTTTTTTCCTCTCAAATATCAAATTACGTACATTAGCTTGTGACAGGATCCAGTTTGGGTCCCAATGCAATGCCAGCTAAGAAGCGCTGCTGTAGAAAACAGCTCATAAGCACTGTGGTTTTATTGTTTAGAGGCGTGTATGCTACTGTTATGGAATTTTACATTATTGTTTGAATTACACAAGATTTCTATATATATTTTTTGTTTTTAAATGAGCTTTATTTATAATCCAGTTCTGATCGTAGACAATATGTATTTAGTGCACTTTCTCAGACCTCCTGTAATACGTCACACAGACATAGGAACCGTCAAATCAGTAATGTAGTTTTACATTTACACAATGTCCAAAAATGCCACCAGAGACGTGAGAGATGAGTCGTTTGAAGCAAAAGGGAAAAGATCTTTAATTTTGATGTTCTCTTGTGATATGACGTTCATAGCAGCATGTGTTGAGTAAAAGAAATATCAAGATGTTTATATGAAGGAAGATTTATGACTGTTTTTTTTTTTTGAGTTTCACAAGATGGATTTCAGCCATAATCCATCAGCCATCTGCATCGCTGTGTAACGAGAAGCTGACACGTCATTAAAGACTTTATATTTGACTGTGTTTCTAACTTTCTTCCCGCCTGTCTGTGGTTCAACTGTTAGACATACTTTATTTGTGTATCATGATAGTCTAACTGCCAAATTCAGGGTACACTTTATAAATTGTCCATTTTAAGTGAAAGTTTAAGTGAAGTTTTAAGGGAAAGCATGGATGACACACTCTGGCTCTGTGACTCTGTATTGCAGCGCCGGCGTTTCCACTAAAACACAGGAACACTTTATGTGTGTGTTTTGTGATTTTTTTTTTTAAAGTGTCAGCTCAAGTTCAGAGAGGAAGAGAGAACCTCTGCCGGGGAGGTGAGCTCTCTCTTGTGTTTGGTAAAGAGAATCTCTTCTTTATCTGCTCTCCTACTCTTCCTGTCCCGCCTCCTTTCTGCTCCTTCTTTCCCAGTGAAAGAATCTTAGCAGACACCGGCTCCTTCCTTGTCCTGCCAAGAGAGACTCCTTTGATTGATATTGAATCCTTCCTGTCCTTTGCCAATGAGAACCTCTTCTGGGAACGCTCCGCCTTCTTCAGATTACCCAGGTTGAATTTATCCAGTGACAGAATGTTCTTCTTCTTGTGTTTCTTAATGGGCAGCGCCCCCCTCAGTCTACTCCAGGCACTGTGCAGAGCTGACTTGTCTTTCTTCCGCCTCCCAAAGAAGCTCTTCTTGGAGGAGGATCCGCCCATGGCAAGTTGACCTGCAGGTGGGGGGGTGGGGAGTATCAATGTAAACCCAAACACTCTTCTGGAGGCCAGCTTGTCACAATGGAGCAAAGGCTTATTTCCAAAACTGTGCCTACTCTATGTATATACACAAACAATTTATACATTACATTTCACTTACATCTACTGGGAAGGGTCTTTTTTTTTTCACCCACAAAACCGCGTGAGCAATCATGACATCAATCATGACCTCATGAAGTTAGCATTGGGATAAAACATAGCTATTCATATAGTCCATATACATTTCTTATCGAATCCAATATTAGAACTATAGTATTCAGATATGATTACATTTTTCTCAAGTCTTCATGGACTCTTGGTTGGCTGGTGGTGTCGGTCAGGTTAGGGTACCTTAGGCTCACCTCTCTGGTAACTCCTTTCAGTCAGTCAGCGTGTTTTGTTCTGATCATACACTGTAAACATCACAACTGTCATAATTTGATTTATAACTGATAACTGATTATGTCATAAATCGATTGTCTATCAGCTTGTCCTAGTAAGCCTCGTTTGTGATGAAGGGCTATATAAATAGACTCGATTTGAGTGAGCCCTCCAACATACACAGACCCAGTAGCCTACAGACTCACCTTATTTCTTCACCCAAATGCTGTCTGGTGTTCCTTCAGGTTAGTCCGTGTGTTTTTAAAATGTAATCTGCGTAACAAACCGGTTGTTCTTCCCTTTACCATCATGGTGTATATCTGATGCTGGGTCAGATCTGGGTAGCGACTAGACTATACAGCAGCCGTGAGACTGCAGAAGTAACATTTATTCCTCACGCACAAGATTCCTAACACCCATGCAGCTACCAGGAAAGACAACGAGGAGCAAAAACTAGTTGTGCGACATACCTGGTGGCTGAAGGACACTGGTTCTGTCTCTGTCAGTAGGAAAGCACCATAAACCCTCATAAGATGTTTGGCAGCTGAGCAGTTGGGGGTGACGCGCCTTGCTCAAGGGCACCTCGACGCGGAGGAAGGGGGTACTGGTACTCTAGTTCTGTCCTCATAGGCTAAACGCGTCTTTAATTGGCAGCACAATGTCTATTAACTGCACTGAACAATACAAACAAAGGTTGTTAAATAGTGAAAGAGCTGAGTGATATTGTTACCTTCAGGTGCTGTCGGGAATATCGGAATTAGGAGAAGTGCGCACATGATCGACCCAACTAAGTGGTGAATAAGAGGGAATTTTGAATGACACCCCGCTGGCCGACACGTGACGTTTAGGGGGCGGGAGGTGTAGAAGACGTGTGAACAATTGGTGGTAAAAGTGTTTTTTTATTATTGTTTGTTATTGCTTTGGATTCCGTTAATATTGATGTTTCCAATTTCACTCTTTGTTTTAAACTTTTAGTTGACGCGCATTTGTGTTCAGTATATCTATCACTACAGAGTCCTCTCCTCCGTATTCTCCTCCCTCCTCCCTCCCTTCTTCTTCATCATTACATATTCCCGGTGAGGTAGTGCCTCCGTGTCCTTCGTGCAGAACGGCGCGGCGATGGAGGATGCCAGTAAAATGAAGAAGACATTCACGGTACCGGAGATTAAACCGCTGGACCAGTACGATTTCAGCCGAGCCAAGATCTGTGCCAGCGTCCGGTGGCTCCTGGCAAAATCCTACGGGTCTGCAGGTAGGCTTCACCCGTTTTTATAGGGACACAGCGCCGTCCACGTAAGTAAAGGCGATGCGCTGCTTGGGTGGGGCGCTCAATAATTTATCATATTGGGCTCTTGAGTTAAATGAGCATTTGTCGTTTTGCTAAGCGTTGAAGGGAGCCGCCAGTATTTCTGCAGCATCCATCCCTCTCAACCACTGCCCTGTTGCCCTAGATAGCCCATCGTAGTTCTTACCCCTGCTAGGCTGTGTGATTTAAGACTGCATGCAGCTTAACATAGGACCTACTACTAAAGCGGAATTGCAACAAAACCAATTAAATGAAAATGGGGAGCATCAGAGAGAGAGAATTTCTTTATAATGGTCCATGTGGCAGGGAAGTAACTGGAGGCTGTCATCACTGCATTGCAACAAAGCCGTTTGTCAGTGTTGAGGCTATAGGCCTGTGTTTGGCTGTCATACAGCTGGCCAGGCTAAAGATAAAGGCTACGTGAGGCGCTGACCAGAATAACTGGGTCAATATAGTTTAATAAAGAGTGCTCGTCTTTTGGTAAATATAAAAAGCCCTAGTACATCTCTACCTTCCAGCCTATGCTGTGCGGGCCGGCTGTACGTAGGCCAATAGACCGCATAATATTTGTGTCAGTGTTACGCACGCACGCTGTGCTATAACGCGTGTCTGAGTGTGCTGTGTAAGGTATACAGACAATGGGTGTATTAGTGATAACAGATACCGCTAAAGATGGCTAGGTACATGTCACGTGAGCTTCAGAATGTGCTTAGAGTTATTTTGACAAATGTACAAAAATGGCCAAAACATGTATTTGTGCGTGTACATGACATAAATAAATGTCGAAATGTTTTGAACGGCCAAAATAAATTCTTGCAGATGCGTGTATATATATCAGCAAAGAAAGAAAATGTTTTTCATGGTGGTGTCCAAAATCAGTTACCAATAAATGTCATTTTTTTGCAGTATGGGAACAGCGAGGACGTTTTTATGAGTCACAGAATGACCCTCATGTAATGATCAGGCTCTACTGCCTCATAGAGTAATATCAGACTGCAACAACTCAACAGTAACAGTATTAGTAACGTACATAGTTATTTTTGTGTAATTGCCCACGTTTATTTTCCATTTTGATCTTTCTGAATAGAGTGTCATGTGACATTACATGTAGCCTAGCAGTCAGAGGAGATGAGCTGAAGACATGCTCAGTGGGGGGCGAGGGCTCCATTGTCTGTCAGCTGGGAAGCCCCGCTGGGTACCTCATAGAGTTTTAATGGAGGCCCAGAAGAAAACAGCAGTACTGTCACACATGGGTTTTGCTACACTCCTGATTTAGCTGAGATTTTATTTACCTGACATGACCACGGGATGACCGTTACAAAAACACACGGGTCAGTGATTCATACACACACACACACACGCACTTATTTCTTGCTCTCACTTGGGTATTTATGTTATTGTTGTGTCGAACATGTCTGACTTCACCAAGTGACTTTTAAACTGAATGTAAAGAAGAGTCCTGTTTGTCTTTATGTGATCTTGATTCATTCATTTCGATTCATTTCGCTACCCCCTCCTCTTCCTTAAAGGTGTGCCAGGCTGTATGAAAGAGGTGTGTGTGTGTGTGCACGTGCTTATGTGTATTGCTACTTGCATGTATAGCTTGTTACTGTTTCACCTGACAAACAATGTCCACTAAGCTGCAGCGCTCTCTGTCAGTGTTTCCTGCTGTGCCGTCTTAGCTCCACTAGCCTGTTTGCACCATATTAGATTAGCATTAAGCTAAAAGGGTTAGCTGGTCCCTACTCTGCAGTCCAGTCCCACAGTCTCCGCTTTGATTGGGCCGGAATGGCCACTTTTCTGTTCTGCCGTTCCCATGGTGACGGCGGTTCTGTTTCCCTCCAGTGCTGCAGAGTGTGAAAGGAGAGGGCAATAGAAATAGAGTCGACAGAACGACCACTTCCTGACGGACCTGGGTATCTTTTGGTACACTTCAAGATGGCTGCCGAAGAATTTTGATTCACGAGAAGGACGAGCATTGGTGACGGTGCATGAGGCACAGGAAGTTGGTATGTTCAGTACGGCTGTCATCATGTGAAGATAGAGGATGCCACGGCCACAGTAACGCATGATGTTCCCTGTGTCTCACGCACTGCACCGATGCTGATATCCATGACAACAGTATCGTTCATCCAGCGGCGGCCATCGTGAGGTGCACCGGTCAAATGGTCATTCAGGAGTGCTGATATGAATCGGTATAGCCCTTCTGAGCATCCCAGTTCTGTGGCGGAGGGTTGAAACAGTGTATTGAGTTACGTAACTCTCACTGTGAGTGTTGAGTGTGTATCACACTTCATTTGAGTGCATGTTTTGTATCCCCTGGCATTGGGTTGACTTCATTTAAAAGATGTGATTCACATTAGTGTTCTTCCTCAGCAACTATTGTTTACATTCATGTAGTGCCACATGGGATAGACCGCTCTCCACACTTGACATCTGATGTTTGAAATCCCATTCAGATTTCATTCTAGCTATCCTCTCAAATTGTACTTTCAAATTATTTTCTCTTGTCGGGTCTTGTCTCGTCTTCTCCTCATCCCCTCCCGTCTCCTCCTCAGCGTTGGCTGTATTTGAGCGGTGCAGAGAAAATGAGGTGTTTGTATGGAGAGGGGGAGAGGATGAAAAGAAGCAGTTACGTAAGAAAGCCTGAACAAGGTAGAGAGAGGAGGAAGAACAGAGCGACAACAAGGAGTTGGGGATCTTAATAGGAGTCATAGTTAGAAGTGTATGGACAGATGAGGAGGAGGAGAGAGGAGGAGGAGGAGAGAGTGCAGAGCAGAGGGAAGAGGAGAGGAAGACGATTCCCCCTCGTTCCCTGTGGGAATGGGAGAGTCCACTCCAGTCTCCAAGATTATCCTGACTCCTTGAGCAGCCACCCACAGACTGCAGAGTCGGAATATGGGTCAGTCAGGGGAGATGTGGGAGTTTTTGTGTGTGTGTTGTGTGTGTGTATGAAGAGACCCATTCAGAGAGTGTCTATGGTGTGTTGTATCTAATAGATCTGAGCTTCTTGCACATCAAACAGAGACAGTAGAACACACACACACACACACACACACACACACACACACACACACACACACACACACTTGTCTGGTCAACCTAGCTGAGCTGCTCATGCAGATGATGACATTATCTCTGGAAGGGATTTATTCTCTCTTCTCCTGCAGTGGTTGTCACTTATTGTCACCTAGTTTCCTTCATGGGAAAAACTTTGGATTTGACATTGATTTGACATTGATTTGACATTGATTTGACATTTATTTCATAAAGAAATTCTCTACAGTTCAGTCAGTCTGCCTCCCCTTAAGACAACGATTTAGTAAACTCACCTGCCTGTTATCTGCCCCACAGAGAAAGTCCTCTAGCTGGTGAATGAGGGTGTTTCCCTTGTAGTCAGTTTGTGCCATCCACTAAAATATGATTCTGTGGTTCCTTCTCTCTTCATAAGCTCAGCGTATCTCTCCTTTCTTTATGTTGAAAAGCTCACCGTGTCCCTCATCTCCTCATCTCTCCCCGTTCAGAGAACGTTCCGGTGGAGTTGCGTGAGCCACTTTACAAGGACCAGTATGAGCAAGAGCATCTCAAACCAGGCGTGTCCAAGCTGCTTCTGTCCCCGGAGCTCTACTGCCGGGCCCAGGCCCTGCTAGCCCAGGCCCACGGGGTCTCCCTGCCAGCATCGCAGGGGTCCCCAGCCAATAACTCAGCCCTGCTGCAGCTCCTCACCAAGAGGGGTTTCACCCCCAAGGACCAGAATGTAGACATCACTGAGGAGGACCTCAGCCGCATCCCCATCAAGACGGTGTGTGTGTGCTTGGTGCTTGGCATGTGTGTGTGCTTGGTGCTTGGTGTGTGTGAGGAAGAGTGTAAAAGGGCTTATGCATTCCTCAATTTTTATTTTTGCGATTCCCTTCGCCTGGTTTGATTTTATACAATGATAGTGAAGTGGGTAAGTCTGCTGCTTGAGCCACATGAATACCCCCTGCTGCTCTAGGGTTGAATCTCACTGGAACTTTCCTCTATTTTCCAACTCTCTAAGTAAGCAAAACCCTCTAAAAGTTGGTGAACTATCCACTCTCCTTTTTGTAAAGAAAAAAAATGTCATTAATGAAAAAAAAAAATGGCATTCACTGTTGGCTGACAGTTGTTTCCCCTCTTGTGATGGATGCAGAAGGCCCACCTAGCCCTGATTGACGCATTGATGTCACTGGCTGCCAAAGAGACAGTGGGCAGGGTGAAGATGGCAGTGGAGGCGGAGCAGATGGGGGCCGGGGCTCCGTGGGAGAACGCTCTGCTCTTCTGGGTCAACAGGGTGAGACCACGCCACAACACCACGGCAAAAGTGTTAACTGTCTCATCATTCAAGGACACTTGGGTGCTTGGGTAGTGACGCGAGGTTGACGTCTTAATTGGTTGTGTGTGCATACAGCTGAACCAGAAGTTGAGAGAAAGCACAGAAGAAGAAGAGCCTCCCAAATCTCAGACATGTACAGACCTGCAGCCTGCTCAGGAAACGGTGAAAAAGCACTCACACACACACACACACACACACACATGCACGCATGCAACATTTTTGCTACAGACTATACTGCTGTGTTGCCAAAGCTCCTAACATCGACCTTGCTCTGCTTTTTTGTCTTTGTTTTGTCCTCTTTCATGCCTTGCTTCTGTCTGGCAGTGTCCCTCCAACCGTTGGTACTGGAAACTAGTCCCAGTAAGTGTCCTCTCTTCCTCTCTCTCTCTCTCTCTCTCTCTCTCTCTGTCTGCTATGGCTGACATTACTGCGCCTGCTGGAATACACATCTCTTCTCTGTCCCAGCTGAAGTGCCTTTGCCTATGACAGTATAACGTTTGCAGAAAAATCTTGACCTTTTTTGAACTGACCGCTGAGATGTACTGTAACTGCTTATTGTTAATTAATGTTCTGGATACTGGGTATTACGACCTTGGTCTATGACATTCAGCCATCTGTGTCTCAGTTTCACCTCAAGCTACCCAATTATCAGAGCAGAGGGGAAGAAGGAGATGATGGAGGGGAGGGAGGGCACGGAGCGGTGAAAACCGTGTGCTATCACAGCGTTACAGTATCTCCGCCCCCCTTATTTGTTGCCCTCTCTCCTCCTTCCCTGTCGCTCTTTGTCTCCCTGAGCAGTGCCATGTGACTGTGTGGTGTGGCGGTTCTCCGTGATGACCGGCCCCCTTGTCATTTATGCTTGTCTCCCTCTCTCTACCATCCCCATCCAGCATGCTATCGCTTTTTGTTTGAAGGAGTCGGGGAATAAGCCGCCAGTGGTAATGTATAACACGCCACTCTCCTCTCACCCTCCTCACCCCTCCCTTGTCTCTCTCGTAGCAACATACTTGACTGACAGACAGACTGACGAATCGCCACACCTCTCTCACGCTGTCAATCATATCGGCAGAATGATTGTTCAGACTAATTGCCACTCCAACCCCGAGGTTGGATGGATCAGTTAAAAGTCCTTATCTGTTAACGCTACGTATCCATATTTATTTCTATTTTATTGCTTTGTGTTACCAAGCCATGTTGTGGGAGGCATAAGACGACTGGACATTGCTCTTTGAGTTACAGGACTGTATTTACCTGCATCTTGGTCCTCCTGCAACCGGGCTGCGTAACAGTTCATGCACTTAGACCTGCAGCAGTTGTTTTGTGTTGACCGGATTCTCTCACGTAGCTTGGCTCGTGTTGCCCGTCGTAAATGAGGATATAGCTTCAGAGGTTTCACTTCCTCTTCCTTTTGACAGTTTTTATCTGCGTAGTTTGTACCTGATTAAAAGTGGATGACTGGAGTTCGGGGCCCAAAGTGCCTTCACTGCCTGTTTCTGCTGCATGGACACCAGAGGGCAGTCTTCCCCTTTCTAGTATCATTCACATTTTCCTATCCATATTTTCTATCCTTTATTTTATTCACTGCAATGTCGTTTTTTTTAGCTGTGCACTGCACATTCTGGTGTGTGTGTGTGTGTGTGTGTGTGGATGTGTGTGTGCAGATGTTTGTGTATTGAGGCATCGTTGGTCTTGTGCTTGGTTTCTGTGAGTTTTATTCTCTTTGCAGTTTTATTGGATGTTGGCTGGCTTCACAGTTTGAGTCGATGGTGTCATTTCTTTCTGTAGCAGTATTGTCTGGAGGAGGGACAATCCTGGCTGATTCAATCTTTCGTTTGACACTTACACATCTGTAACAACTCTCTCAACCATAAATACCTTAGCCTTTTTTCTATTTTCATATCTGTATTTTATTATTTCTTTTCCCCACCTCTCCCCACACAACTCTTCCTCTTCTTCTGCTTCCTCTTCTCTTCCTCCTCGTCCTTCCCTCTCTCTCTTCCTTAGATCCGCTATAGGAAGGACAAGGTGCAGTCTAAGCTGACTCCTACTTTTCCTCTGGTCTCTGGGGTCAAAGATCTGTCTAACGGCTGCGCTATAGCTGCAGTATTGCACTACTACTGCCCCAGCGTGCTGCCTCTGGAGGGTACACACACACATCTGCAGGCGCAAACACGCACATGTGCATGCACGTATACATGCGCGCGCACACTCCCCAAAATACGTTTGAATATGGTTTCACATATATATATAAAAGTCAAATATGAAAGTTTGCTTGACAATCTTACCAGACACTAAAACAGCTTGAAAGGTGGATGCATCGTGTCTAATAACAAAAAAATAGTAGTAGTAGTTTGTTTTGTACATCTACACAAACATATCAGTTGTAAATGAGACTCTGCAGGGTATTTTGGGATATACGTGCAATGCATCTTCCTCATGTTATATCACCTTTGCTCCTGGAATTCAATGAATTTCAGTCGACAAAGCATCCAATAGGTAAATAACCACCATCTCCAAGGTTCAAATGAACTAGGGTGTCCTTACTCAAAATGTATGTGACTTCTACTATCTGACACACACACACACACACACACACTACACACTTACATGAGTATGCATCCGTTTAACTCACTGATCTCTGACCCTAGATGTGTGTCTGAAGGACACCATGTCAGTGGCCGACAGCCTGTACAACCTGCAGCTGATCAAGGAGTTTTGTGAGAACAGTCTGCAGAGCTGCTGCCCCCTGGCTGTGGAGGACCTGCTCTACGCTCCACCAACTCTGCATGTAGGAACCTGGGACCTTTCACATTTCCACCATAGTCAACATGCTAGTATCAGTAAGGCTTACACAAGGAGAGCGAAAGGTGGTTGCACACTCTCGCTTTGTACTTCTGCCATCTGTGCTACTGTACTGAAACTTTGTGAGCGGTCAGTGTGTCACCGAGCTTCATGGGTGGTAGCCTCCACAGTAACCTACGCTCTTCTTTCCTCAGGTGAACATCATGAGTTTCATAGCTGAGCTGCTGGAGTGGTTTGAGGTTCAGAGGCCTGACTTCGTCCAGCCCATACAACCGCTCGACCTCACAGGTCCGTTACATCCGCGGCGTTAAAGTGATTCCTTTAATATTGCTGCGCTAGCTGTTTGAGTGTTTGATGTATGGGTATCACACCAGTTAAATGGCAGTGCTTCTGTGTGTTTCAGATGCCTCAGCTTTGTTGGACGTCACAAGTCCTGTCAGTGGGAATAGCAACAGGTACCAGGGGCTAACACACACACACACACACACACATGTTTGTTTTGATAAATGAGTTGTGAATGAACGGTATTTTACTGTGTTGTTCTGTTCCAGTGGTTCTCCCTCTTTTATCTTCAAACAACCCTTTGTGCCCATCTCCTCCCCGGTGTCACCGGGTAAGACATCAGGATTGTTTAGAAATGTGTTTCATGGATTGGAATCGACATAAACGTATTGACTTTTTTCATTTGTCATTCCAGAAAACAAAACCTGGACCAAGAAACAAATCGGGTAGCTATATTTCCAAATTATTGTCACATTTTTATCTCAGTTGTTTGTCAGACGTTCCTCTCATTTTGTCTTTCCTCTGCGCTCTATCATTCTTTTTCGTGATTGTGTCGTCCATCTATCCGCTCACCTCTCTCCAGTCGTCCTCTCTCCGCGGTGACGTTCAGCATACCATTCGGGCTGGACAGTGACGTCGACATTGTCATGGGCAACCCTATCGATTCTGTCCTGCGCTCTGTCAGCACTGACAGCCTGACCACCGGCATCCCCGCTATGACGTCATCGGGGGTGACGTGTGTCCCGTACACCCCCCCGGGAGACATGAGTCACCTGGTCAGTGCTTCGGCCCCCTCGCAGCGCTCTTCCTGGGGACCTCACACCCACTCACACACACCTCCACTGGGGGAGCTGCCAACCATCGAGGAGGCACTGCAGGTGGTCCATACTCCTGGAAGCAAAGATGGAAGGAAGGGAAAGACAGTAGAGAATGGTGGAAAAAGTGGAAGAGGAGGGGTGGGAGGAAGGCCAGAGCCCAGGCTACGTCCAGAGGGAGCCCCTGCTGGCTTCTTCCTACACTCCCCCGAGGACTCCGCCCAGCTCAGTAGCTCCGCCCCCTGCCGTTCTGGAATTATTTACCGGCCTGTTGGAGGCGAGGC
>CABFOQ010033260.1:0-10627 GCA_900660455.1 Gephyroberyx darwinii
GTTGAGCTGCCTTGCGGTGTGTCTGTCTTTCATCTCGTTACCGCACATCACGCCGGCGAGTTCATTATTCAATCAGCCACTACTGAATGCCAGAGCGTGCACATGCAGACCCCCCATACACACGCATGCACACACACACTCGTGCACGCACACACACCAGAAGAGTGGCATTTTGTGAGACGAGCTACTTAAAGCTGCTCTGCGTACCGTCTTTAAGCATCACTACATCACTGTCAGAATAACTGTGACACCTCGGTGTAATTGCGTAGATAAACGAGTGTATGGCGGAGACGGCTGGCCTCGCTCTGCCCCTGGTATCATTACTGCTTCTCAAAATGAAGGCCACATTTCCCATAAACCCCACTGCTTCCTGTGAGAAGGAAGACGTTGTTTCTCGCCCCCCTTCCCTGGCATTGCTCTTTACTGAAGATTTATTTTTCCATCCTTTCACTCCTGCCAGAAGCTCTGAGAGCTTTTGCACTGGAAGAACAGCGCCCTCTTCCTGTTTTGTGCTGTAAAGCAAAGTGATAATGCACGTAACCAGTAGAGTGATGCCGAGGTTGTGAGTTCGAGCCTCACCTGGAGCAACAATGTTTTAAAAGGCACAAGGCGATAAACTCAGCACTGACTGCTCGGCTTTCATACCAGTAGGTCTGCAGTCCATATTCTCTATGAGCACTAACTCTAAGACAGCTTAGACCTTCTAACTAGGGCAGTATAAAATCTCAAATCAACCGTTTCTCTTTTATTTTCTTACATTCTGGAATTGTATTTGTTGGTTTTATTGTGAATTTTCTTCTCATTTTAGTCATTTTTTCTATTAAAAAATGTGTCTGTGTGAAACAAAGCGATCCCGGTTGTCAGTGGTTTCATGCACAACAACACAGAACTTCTTGCCATGGACTTTGGTCAGACCTCGTCCATGTGTGTGTTAAAGAGGCGGGGTGGATCCAGTCGCCTGATGCTCCGATGCTGGCAGGGCTCCTCCTTGCTCCTCCTTGCTCCTCCTTCTACTCTGCACACATGTTATTCTTCAGGTGGATCTTTTACATCACGTGATCATTGCCAAATATCTTTGTATTTCCAGTACACAGTGTGCTGACAAAATCTGCAGAGCAGTTGGTTGTCTTTTGGGATTTGCTCTATTCAACATGTTGGAGTGCCATGGTTCAACTTTTTAGATGCTGTGGATGTTTTTTTTATTTCCTGGTAGTCACTTTGACATTTTCCTCTCCTTTCTCCTCCCTCCTCCTACAAATCATTGGTGTGCACGCAAATTTGTCCATCAATACACACTCAAGCATCAGTACGTAGGCCTAGAGTATCCCAGAGGTTTGTACTCGACTACCTTTGAAATCATGAATTCTGCAACTTGGCCCTATGTAAGGGATTTCTTGCTACCACCGGCACGCAACCTGCCTGCCTCTGTGCCTGGCCTCCTGGCTCACTGATCCAGGGCCAGCTGCACTGTACACTAGGTGATAGGAAATACCTCACATTCCTCTGGAGAGCCCAAGTCATTCCGCCCCATTTCACCTCGCTCAGTTCTGCCTGCCTTGGCATGATAGAGGTGAGAACTATGACCGATCGAGGTCAGGCTGGTTGTAATATATCTTCGCCCACACTCCAGTGCACACACCTGTCCCAAAAAATATAAAACATTCACAGTTTTCTTTTTCTGCAGTGTCAGCATGTCTAGGGGAGGTGCCACCGAACTGGCACCTTTAACTCTATGGTTCATCGAGCTACTCTTTCAGCTTGGTTTGGCTCGTGGATTATAGATGCCTGACTTTTAGTTCCTTCGGACCTGGCTCAAGCTGACATTTTCTACAAAATTGTTGTTGTTTACGAAGCTTTACCGGTGTAACGTATGGACCAGTGGAAATTAATAATGAAAATTGTATGAATTATTCACAACACAGGATGGAAATCTACAATGTGTATGCAGAAACCTTTGCGGATGTAAAGGCTGTGACAGTCAGGCCCAATGCATCATTCAGCAGGTCCATCTGGTTGAGACGGAGCGGCGGTAGCCTTGTCAGCTAGCAAGGCAAGCTTGGTTCTGGAAGGTTGCTGGTTTGAATCCCAGACTGGCCCTTCCCTCAACTTGAGCATGGTGCTGCAGGATCTCATACCAGTTGAGGAAATGTTTAACTATATCAATGTGATGCAGGCTATTACTGGAATCGGACTCAGGAAAGCTTCCCTAGGTAAAAAAAAAAAGAGAGAGAGGCATCGCCTGCAGGAACAAAAATCTCTCCCTAACCTGTTTCAAGGTGTTTTATCCCCTTCTGGTAGAATGAACTTTGGCCTTGGTAAATAAGAGAACAATAAGAGAACATAGAAAAGCCACTTTACTGTATGTTGAAAAACACCACAGACGAGCAGAGCGGAGCACAGGTCAGACCCACAGGCTTCATCTGCTTCAGAGCGGGAGAGTTTTAATTGCTAACTTGAAACGAGGCCAAAACACAGAGGAAGTTGAAATCCACAGCTAAACTTGATGCACTCCTGGCTTTGCACAATCAAAAAGACTCAGTTCCCACAGTGGGAAATATCATTAAGGGCTGATTAAAGGATCAGCAAAGGCTACTGCTGAAAAGTTTCAGGCTCTCTGGGTTGACCTGTGGCCTGCTGGGAAAGACCCCACCCAGACTGGCATGTGCTGAAACCACACGTTCACCCAGACATCTGACCATCTACACAAGAAAAGATTAAAAGTATGGAAGACTGTAAAACCTACAGGTAATGCAACGATGTTTGGCATCGGTATATTGATCGTCAACTAGGGCTGCATGGTTACGTAAGTAATGTAAGGTAAGGAAGTCCGCCGGGTAAATATTAGGATCATGATTGTTAATCACAATTATTTGTCTTTCAGGGAACAAAAATCTTTTATTTCACTTACGCACCTTAACATATATCTCTTTCAAAATGCTACGTTATTACCTGTAGTTCATCATTCAATGATCCAGTCTAAAGTGTTAGACTGGACAATAAAAGTAAAGACTAAAAGGTAAAGCAATAACATCTTAAACGAGATAACAATAAAACGAGAAAACGAGAATAAAAAGAAGACAGATATTACAGATTTGATCACCTTTATGTATAGTACAGTATTTTTCCCACATGGTGGATATGTCTTTTTTAAAAACAAAACCTTTCAAATGTTTTGCATCCAGTATGGCAGCATACGTTCTACTTCTACAACACATCTGTGGCTGTCAGATGAGATTACCACTTAACTAGGGCTGAAAGGAAGTTCAGATTAAAACAAGATTAGAAAAGAGAAGAAAGAAGAAGCCTTGCGTAGTCAAAAAAAGAGATAAAGAGATAGGAGAGATAAAAACCCTGGCAGTGAAGCAGAGAAAAGACAGCGTGGCGTTATGTGGAGGGAAGAGAGATGGGGATGGAGGAGACGTGCCGTTCTCATGGGATTGTCCCTCCATCGCGGATCCATGACCCGCATCATCCAACAACTCCCTCATCTGGCCCTCGATGCCCCCAGGCACAACACAACACAGAGCTGCAGCACCACGTCAGTGTTTCTGGACCAGATCCCAAAGGAGGCAAAATGTTGAAAATATGGACTTGAATGTAGTTTATACCCCTTTTGATGGAAGTGTCTATCAGGGTTAGACCGATACTGACCTTTTATTGAGTACTGGATATCGGCCAGCCATGTCATCCACCTCTGATATAGAAATCTACTCTGTATGGGTTTCAATGGAGAGTTTTAGTGTCCCATGGTCTAAATGATAGAGGAACAACATACTGGGGAAACTCTGAACAATGCTTTGAATGAAAATGGTCAAATTTGAAGATACTGAATGTCACAAAATATCGTCTTAGCAGCTTCACTACAAAATATCGGTATCGGCCTTCAGAAACATGTGAAACTCCTTACATAGTTTCAGTGTGTGGGCTCGCTGTACGGAGCACATTGCCTGAAGTATGGCTTAAAAAATGTGTGTGTGTGTGCATGCCTGTATCTGCGTGTGTGTGTGTGTGTGTGTGTGCATCTGCCTGCTGTGCCAAACATCTGCATCTGTTTACCTGTTTCTGTATCTGAGCCTGCTGTAGGTTAAGCACTAGTTGACGCAGGACCTCTAATCCACTAATCTCTGCACCAGAGTGGGTGTCAGTGTCGCAATATGGATGTTAACTGATTTTCAACTTCTTAAAATATTACTGAACATGAACAACAACAAATAACACTTGTTTTTTAGACACATTTGTTACAAAAAGCTATTTAAAGCTGCAGTGCATCTAAATCACAAAGTGGGGCTGCAACAGGGAAGAGTGTCCCAAATTAAACTCTGGCATCGGGGACTACTTTTCCGCCACAGGAAGTGACAAATCAAAACTTCAAAGCATAATACAAACTCCCTCTCAGGGAAAACTGGACTCACCAAGGTTAGATCTTTTGCCTCTCTCGTCCCTTTAAAGCGCCACAGACCGGCCAGGTTGGCGGACATGAGTGTATTTCTAGGTAATGAAGTTGAAACTGTTTGCCTTGTGCAGCTTTACTGACGGATTTAAGCAGATTCTTTGGTTTCCTGTCCGCCTTAGACATCTCTTTGGTTATTACAGGTGTATTACAATAGTTGAGCAAGTCTTTACACTGTAAACTAGTGATGTCCATAAAGCAGCGCCCTATTTGGGCTATAATATGATGAAATGCAGTTTGGTTCTATTGACTTATTCCACGTGGAAATTCAAGAAAAATGTCACTAAACGTGACACTAAAAAAAGAAGTAAATTAGAAGATTAATTGATTACAACAAACAGATTTATACTAGTTGCAGGCATAAAGATTTCACTAGGCACTGCACTGTACAGTACAGCAGAAATGACTAAATGGAAAAAACAAAACAAAAGAAAAGGCACTGCCATTCATCACTCAAGTTGTTCCGATGCCTCGCGGCACGTTCGGCTGCCAGAAGTCCCACCAGGGAGAGTATAATGATTCCTCCGCCCCGGTGCCAGGTAGGACTTGACAGGATTGGGCAGAGTTTTCTCTGCAGAGAGGCCGTCTGGATCCTGTCTGCCAGGCTGATGGTTATAAAACACGAGCTGGTGACAGAAGCCCTTAGGGACAGAGATGATGAGAGGGAAAGCAAGGGGGTGAGAGAGAGAGGGGGAGATAGAGGGGGAGTTAAAAGCAGGGAGGGGTAGTACTAACTGGAGACGGAGGGTTGGATACCCCTCTTACACTGGCACTGCTTTACTGCCTCTGATCAGCAGATGCTCGATGGCAGGCGTGAGGCGAGAAACACTTTGGACACTTGACTTGACACGTTAACTTTCCGTACACGGCTCGCACAATTCTCCTCGCAACCACGCCTGGCTCCATCATGGCGGTCTGGGTGACGACTGGCTATGTGCAAATAAATTGTAAATATAAGACAGAAAGGCTAGAACAAGAGATACCTGAATAAATACTGTTTTGGAGGGTGGAGGTCAGTTCAATAAGACTACATTCTTCAGGCCTAGTCTCTACTCTAAAGTACTACAAGTTGTACCTTGAGAACATTTGGTGTTTGGCTTTGTTAGCTAGCTAACTAGCCAGTGGGCTAATTTAGAAAAGTAACCAATGTTAATGTTAACACAAGACTACTAGCTAGTACTAGCGCTAGCTTCTACTAGATACCTTAGCTTGTGTGAAAATTAGATGTGTAAACAACAGGACAGTGACAGTTAGCTAACCTGATACTATGGTTAGCTAGCTAAAAAGCTAGTAGCTAGCTGCATTATCTAAACATCATTATATAACTCAGATGTATCTCTGGTGAAATCATCAGTTCCCGGTAAAAAACAGCACAAAAATTAACTCTGTCTGTTCAATTCTGTTGAGGCAGCCAGGTTGTATGTTGTATGAAGCGCAATTAGCTGTTCTCAGCTACCGTTGCCCAAAAGCTGAGGACCTCCAATATGGCCGCCATGTCACCTGAAAGCCCTTTATTAAAGTTCAAAACATTCTCTCTCCCTTTGCTATCCCATTTTCTTCATTTCTTCACCTCTTTCCCTCCTAGGATGGTGGTAGGGTTTAGGATGGGTGGGACATGGCGGTCATTTAAAAGCTGTTCTTTGACTTTTTATTATTTACTGTGCTTTGGGGTTTTATTTTTTTACTACTTAGTACACAGTAGACTGTCTCTTACTTCAGACTACTTCCATCTTTCCTCTTCTGTCCATTGTGTATTACATGAAAAACTGAAAGTAATGAAAAAAAAAAGGTTTAAACAATCCCTTCCTCTGTGTTCGACCCTCTCTGGGAGTATTTTTGCAGGCAGACTCTTTGTCTCTGCATTTTGTCAATCCTCTGTTGCTCTCTCTCTCTCTCTCTCTCTCTCTCTCTCTCTCTCAGCATTGAGTAATACCTTCCTCTGATGTAAATAAGGTCAGTCGGGCTCATAGTGTCCATTTACTGTCCAATGTCCTGAGAGGGGATTTACCAGGCATTACAGCTCCACCGCTGAGAGGTGGGAATCGACGGACGCTAAGAGCTCCGTATATGTATAAGCCGCTAAGCTCCGTGGACGCCGCTGACCGAACGCTGTGTAAATGAGGTAATCCTCATCAGAAGTTATGTCTTGGATGTTGCAGCGCCCCAACCATCAATCATCATCTCAGTTGGCAGAGCATGAGGCTCGCGGGGTTGTGGGTTCGAACCCCACATGGTGTCAACTATCACCTTTGTAAGTCGCTTTGGATACGAGCGTCTGCTAAATGTAACGTAATCTCTTTGTCAGACCTTCTGGCCGGCTGCTCTGCCAACAACTATAAACTGACTTCCAAAGCATCCGTGAAGAACAGTGAGATGGCAGCGAAACACTTCTGTAACAAAACAAGACTTGTAATTATGAGACTTGTAATTGAGGTCAAGCCGCCTTATTTAAAAAAAACACGTCTTTTTAAGTGCTGCCGGGCAATTTTGGAGAGTATTTTATATGACATTAAAATCAAGAATTAACTGTATTAAAAAAATGTCATGTAATGCGTCATGCTATCCTAACGACCAATCAAAAGGTGGTACAACACAGCGCAGAGGACTTTCAAAGCCAAACTGAATCCAGTGATCTTAGATGACCAACCTAGCTGACTCATGTAGCGCCACAAGAAAGCAATGTCTCCGGTGCTACTGCTTTCAAGACCACCCAGAACAAAGTAATCCTGCTTAAACTTTCATTTATCCAGGGAAAGTTGACTGAGTTGACTTGGGACTTCACTGTGGGACCAGTCATGTTACTAGGAGGTAGGGACTCTAGGGGCATTTCTTCTTCACTTTCCCAGCCAATCCAGGATTCAAACCAGCAACCTTCCGGTGACAAGTCCACATCTCCAACCCCATCAACGGTAATACTGTCATAATCACTTTCAATTTACAGATAATCTACGTTATCTCTGTCTTTCTTCTTCGCAATCAGCGAGCCTTGACTTCTGTAATTGCCGTCAAAAACCTACATCTGTCACTTCAGGAAGGATGGCAAAGCTGTAGATGAGAGGCAGCGATTGAAGAGAGAGAGAGAGAGACATGGAGACTGAATGAAAGTGAGACAGACAGTGAAGGGTAGACAGATCCAGAGTCAGCTGACCCTCATATGAAGCCGCTTTGTGTCGGCTACATGGTGGCAGGAAGGTCACTGTCACAATAAATGTCTAGTCAAGTATGGCCTCGCCCTGGAGACATGAATAGACCTCCTCAGCAGCCGTCCATCCCTCCATCCTGCCAGCGGCCCCATGCTGTGCGCCCCAACACAACGGCTTCCTCTGTTGGCTAGCCTTGTATGAAAAGCTAATGGTAATTGCCCACAGATGCCGCATTGGGGAGGATAGCGGGGGGAGAGAGAAGAAGAAGTGACTCTGAAAAGAATATTTAGAGGGGAAAAATGGAGGTCATAATTGTGGTCTCTTTGAAATAGAGAGGGGTTATTCAGCATCTCCATAGAGAAGTCTGCAGTCCCTCAGGAGGACTTTGGCCGGGGGACAGCATTGTTGTCAAGAGGACACTGACGGAGCGTTTAGACCGCGGGACGGGCGGATTGAAATTCCTTTTCAAGTCTTTTTGACAGATCGTTTGCTATTCAGTCAAGAAATTTGAGGAACAGTAGCTCGGTTTCCAGCCAAGTGTTTTTTTTCTGATGTGTTGAGAATCTGCTAAAACGTCCAAAGAAGCTTTTCTCACTTTGTCGTTGAAGAAATGATGTAGTGAATAGCGATGGAAACACATTTGTCGAGTAGGATTGACTTGACAAGCGGCTCAGTTTCTTTGTACACCGGTCCAAAAGTGGTTTTTGGACGTTATGAAATGTTGTCTGTAAAACATCTGTTCACTACGACCTCCTGGGTTTTGTTGTTTTCGTCTTCAAATATGGCCGACGTTAGCTGACAATCACAACTTGCTCAAGACTTTTTTTCAACTTTTCTCATTGATGTTTTTTGACACCCAGGAAGCCAATTTGTTGACGGGACAGAACCTGATTTGTATTTTATTTTTTGGGACATTTCAAAAGTTTGACAGTGAGATGGAAACACAGCTGGGGCTTCCTGCTGTTATTACCTCCTGTCTACCATCCTGCTGCTCTCTCTCTCAATCCATCCAGCTATCATCCATCTCTCCATCCCTTCCTTCACTGATCTCTCTGTCCATACTTCCATATTACCCACAATACATTTAGCCACAGATTAGTGTGTTCTCCGGTCTATCTGTTGCTCTTTTCACCCTCCAGCCCTCCTGGCTCCGTCTCTATTTCTAGCTCAGAAACAAGGAAGTGACCCGACGACAGCAGCAAACGGGTGAGACAGTGACAAGGGTTTCCAAACTAACAGACAGATGAAAACTGTATTAGTTGAGGAGAGGAATACTGCAATATTACTGCAAACTGTGAATATTTAGATGAATACTGACCAGAATACTGCAAAGTTTTGATTAACTTTGTTGAAGTATATCTGTAAATACTGTGTGTGTGTCTGGACCTGCTCAACACAGGTACACTCGTCATGTCAATCCAGCCATTCTGATTCTGGTTCAGTGAGAGGGCAAGAGAGAGAGAGAGAGAGAGAGAGAGAGAGAGTGATGGAGAGACAGAGAGATTGACAAGAGAGGATTACAGAAATCCCTTCCCAGATCACTGGGGATCAACTCAAATCTTGATAATGAAGGCAAACCGGAGTCTCGATCACAGTCCACGTCACTCCGGCATCACTTGTCTGGCGCCCGCCGGGACGTTTTACACTGATTACCCATTTAAAAAAACATCTAAATAAAACTGAAAGTTTAGTAGACGTCGACGAAAAGTAAAGTCTCATCTTGCACGTGTAGATCTGATGTTTTCTGATCAGTGTGAACAGAAAAAAGCTGTTTTCACATTTTTTTCAACTTCAACTCAGAACTCGTGGGTTTGGTTCACACTACAGGCCTCAACGCTCGACTCGGACCACGTCTCTGATCTGTGTCGGCTCCAGGACATGAACCGGATATGAAAAGATCAGATTCTGTGTGTTCAAACTGAAAACAAAAATCAGATCTGTGTCACATGTAGGCCAAAAACCTATCAGATATGGGCCAGCGTTCCCCTGCAGTGTGAACGTAGCCGTGGTACAAAACTGATCCAGAGGCACGCCACTTGTATTTTCCAGCGTTGCCATGACAATAAGTAAATCTTACATCATCAATCTTACAGCTGGGGCAATTATGATCCATTTGGTGCCACGGCAGCTTTTCTGAACATTAGCAGGGAGGACACCGAGGCGCGAGAACTGAAAGAAAGCCAAAGAGCGTCTTGACTGGTATTTGGGGAGACGCTCGAAGGCACGCACTGTAACTGAAATGTGTTGAAACAAGCGGCGGCGGCGGCGGTACGAACACAGATGTGATCATGTTATAACATCGCTGTCGGTTCACGTCGGCATCATATGTGGGTTACATCCTAGAATAGATACGTCACCCAAATCTGACATGAGAAGAGAATGACTGGAGCAACCGAGCATCTTCACTCACAAGACGACACATTTTCACTTCCTGCTTTTTTTTCTTTCTTGTTAAAATCATCTCAGTCAAAAAGCACCGGTCAAAACATGATTCATGCACGGCGTGTCCCCGGTGACAAAATCAGAAGATTAAAGAAGAAAAGTACAGCTTGTAAGCGCAGGATTGGGCAGATTGCCATGAAAAATGCACTGGGAACCGGCTCGGGGGTCGCGGTGAAACCAGACCAGTGGTACTCGGTCGTACACAGTGAGAGCACCGGCCCAGAAATAACGCTGCCATTGTGGGTGCCGGTTTACTGTCGGACATGTTCAGACACGCTTAGTGCAGCGCTGTCAGTCTGCCAGGGTGGAGAGAGAGAGAGAGAGAGAGAGAGAGAGAGACACACACACACACACACTTATATACGGTGTGACTATTCACACTAGACGAAACATCTCTGAGCTGCTGTCAGCTTCCTGTTTATACGTGACAAGACACTTTCCTGTTCGATGTGTGTGTGTGTGTGAGAGAGAGAGTGTGTGAGTGTGTGTGAGAGAGAGAGAGAGAGAGATGATGTTATCCAATATCCTGGTAGCTCAGTTTTGATGTTCATGTCTGGTTGAGCTCTGTGGGTCACAGGTTCAAACCCCGGGC
>CABFOQ010033287.1:0-12374 GCA_900660455.1 Gephyroberyx darwinii
TTGTTTGTCATACACAATATTACAATCCCTGCTCATGCTAACGACGCAGTTCTTCTTCTATTCATTCCACACAAACTGGAAAAAACGCATCACTTCCTGTGCACCAGAGGATTTTTCCAAGGAAAGACCGACCCCGACACCGGGTGTTTTAAAACAACAAATGTAAACGCTTTCAATAAACTGGGCAGAAGCTGAATCACTGTTGTGTTGTATCAGTCGGGCGAGACATGATGTACACACAGGAGCCCTGGCTGAACAAGGATGTTGAACTAGATTTCGGAGGCTTGCTATGTCCTCTCCTCTGTTAAGTCCCGTCAGTCCTCTTCAACCTGTTCCTCTGTTTTCATGTGCTTTTGCTCTGATCGTATTCTGCAACATCTCAGTGATTTTAAGTTGACTTAGTTAGGCCTGCAAAAGTCACCTGAGGCATCCCTGTAAGGCCGCTGCAGCCTTCTGCTTCTGCCTTCTGTTGTCTACATGCTTCATCAACTGTGTCATGATCCGAGTGTCTATCAGACTGACTTAGTTAGAAATTATTGTATTTGTGGTAACAGCACCACGCTGGATCCACACTCTCAAATGGTGTGACAATTGGCATTTTCCCAGGGGGGGTTACCCCTTCCACTGCCCATCTCTTTCTCTGTCTCCCTCTCTCTGCCATCTCTCTTTCGAGTACTACATTCCTGACTCACTTTCAGCCCCGCCCAGCCCACATCTGGCGCATTGCAAAAAAACTCCATTCATGGCAATTAGAGGGCAGGGTGTCGGGAGGTGGGAGGGCATCGGCCAGATTCTCCCATGCACCGTGAATTCGCTCCCGGTTTATTAGGGCTAATTGCGCCATTGAGAGGTGGAGGGGGAAAGAGTAGGATGCTGAGTTCTCCCAGCAGTCACCACTGCATCATCAAAGTAGGGGTCTATATTTAGCAGCAGCAGATGCATGGCGGCGGAGCAGCAGTGCTGGCCCAGGATGGTGATCAGAGCGCAATGCAAGGGGTGGGGTGTGTTTTGTGTGTGTGTGTGCATGATCGAAGTCAGCAGCATCAGCAGCAGCAGGAGCCCCCTGGCTCTCATGCTGCATTGAGGCTCTGTGAGAAAGATAGAGAGGGGTAGATATGAGTTTCCTACTCGAAAATACCGTTCAGCTCAACTTTCAGGTGGTAAATGCTGCTTGGAAATTCAGGGGGTTTGTAGATCGACCCTGTTTTCTCTGACATCACCAACAAGGAAATACATGTAAACATGAACACAATGAATGATGATGAAATGATGAAATAAGTCATTCCGTGATCAGAAATCTTCAATGCCATGGCAGGACACCGCTACTTTTTTACATTTTAATGGTTGGTTTACTATAAAACATGAACCCCAGTGTAACACTCAAGTGCATGTGTGTTAAGCGTGAAAAAAGCTGTTTGGGAGCCAGCAAAGTCCACAGAAAACTTCAGTCATGGTGTTTTGAAGGCTTCAAATGGGTTTGAACATGTGAACACTCCCAAGTCGCATTGACTGTCATGTCGTTATTCCCGCATGACATAAACGCAGCAGCACAGCCTGATGGGATCATCCGGTGTTCAAAGAGTATCTGGGCGAAGCGACAAACCTACTTCTTTCTTCGGCTTACATCCTGTTAGGCAGGCTCAGGCCACTTTTTGGGCTGGGAGTCAGTGAGTGTCTCACATTCAGTTTAATACGTTTTTTCTTCTGAGAGAGGCTTGTTTGATTTAGCCAAACAATGTGATGTTTAAAGTCTTAGTGATACACCTTGTTTAGCAGGTGCTGCTGCTTGCTGCATAGTAGTGTGGTAATGTCTAATATCAGTAACGGGTATTCATGAAGGTTCTTGCATGAGTTAGCCTCTGATACCTAACTATTCACTGATATTCTGATTTCAGAAAGTTGCATGCTGTTCCAGTTACTTAAAGGTTTCCTTAGACTGCAATAGGATGTCAGCCATCTTGTTAGTTTAATCCAGAGTCGTCTTTGTCGTGTTTTTGAGACTGCTGTTGGTGTTGTTGTCACTGTGTGTGATTTGGTGCAAGCTTTAAAGGACTATACTGACTTTTGGGGAGTTTGGCTCATTGGCCACATTAGCTAATATGTGACGAGAGGATTGTTACCAAAATCAGCGCATGCTAACACGTTAACTTACAGTACGTTTAGTAACTGTATGAGAAATAATCCAAACTAGGAAAATAGACCTTTTAAGTAATCCAAAATTGGTATTGGTTTTTATTCTATGGTCTGTAGATTAAAGTCTTAGTCTCAGTCTTTATCATCAGGGGAGCCCATTACGAACCAACTGTGCAAAAACTTTAGCAGTCTTGCTAACTTTGTTCACTTCCCAAGTTACACTCTTGACTCTCACGGGCCATTGAAATTTTTTTGTTGTTGTTGTCAAGTTTCATGTCTATTTTACCAATCCCTAAACAAGCCAGATACGTATCATTAAAATGATCCAACCAGTCGGCCTTAGAGCCGCAAGTTCTCATTATCTCACCTTTGGGATAATGCTAATTAAGTGTCTACACAAAGACACAAAAATGGTTTTGGTACCGATCCTCTTGTCACATGTTGGATAAGGTGATCAACGGGCCGAACTCCCAAAAGGGAGTGATGTCACCTTTTAAATTGCAATTTGCCATCGAATGCTGTCAACTTGCGGGTTGCGTGTTGTCACAATGTAACCGGTTGTTGGAAAAATTAAATTTGTGATCTTTTGTGATCATTAACCGTAGCTTTACCATAGCAGCATTCATTATTTGGTTCCTCTCTCGCCGCAACAATTGGAGTCGATCTCAAATTGCTACCTTGTGTTAGCAAGAAAGAATAGAGCCTAATTCAACCGAGGCCATCTGCCTCCATATTACAGCATTACAGTTGTATTCACACAGTCCAGCAACTGATCTGTCATCAAGATGTAATGTGATATTTTTGGTTTCATGCTGTTTTTTCTCTCTTTGCCTGTCTCCTCCTCCACCAATGAACTTGTCTTGGCAAGAGCTGCTTGTGTGTGTGTGTGTATATATGAATGCATGTGTGCATATGGTTGTTTATGCCTGGCACTTTGCACCGGCAATAGGCAGAAGTGGGTGTTTTAAAGTTTATGGGCGATGATGAATTTGCGATGTTCCAGCCTGGGTGGTTTGGGCGTCTTGCTGCATTAATAATGGAAGCACAGCTGGCAGTATTTATAGTAACAGTGGAAGGAGGCCGTGGCGGCATGAATGGAAAGTGATATATGAGATACATCCTGCCCGCTAGCCTGGGCATCGGACACAGTGTGAGTTCCCACACTGGCAGAGGGGTCCAAGGAGACTTACTTACAATAACACACACACACACACACACACACACACACACACACATACATATGTGTAAAAATTGAGATGTTTCATCAGAAGATAGAAAAGAAGAGAGTATATTGATGATTAGAAAGTTGTCAGTCCGGTCTGTAGCAGGAGAAAGAGTGAAAAGAGAGTGAAGGAAAAGAGACAAGCTGAAAAGGGGGGAGGGGTGCAGCCTATAGGAGTCGTTTGATGTGGAGCCTTATTGATTGGCCCACAAAGAGTAGCTTAAGACAATGAATATGCGCATGCTTTCTCTCCACAGGTGGAATTTATTAAGTGAGATTTAATATGTGGCTCGCCGTCACTCTGCTTCTCATCTCCTCGCATCATCATCTCCATCAAATCCGAGCCTGCCAGGGAGAGGTGCGGTCACACGCTGTATCGAGAGCTACTGAGTCCAAATGGATTACTGAAGTCCTCGGTGAAGGACGGGGAAGTAAACCTGCTATTGCACGAGACAGCAGGGGTGTTAGAAAAACGAATAACAGTGTTATCAGGCAACAACAACTACAGATTATGTGCCGCCCCATGCCGCGTTCATGAGAATGATGCATAGACCTAATTATTTATCAGTTTGTTTGGATGTGGTCTCGGCTCTCCGGCTCCCTAGTTGATCAGCAGCCTTCATCCCTTCTAAGGAGAATACAGAAACATTACCTGGCGTGCCAGTTAGCATAGCTTATAGCATCTATGTATACATAGAAGCGCTTCTTATACACCATCATAAAAAGATTTAGCGCTATTTATTGCCAGGAGTCCATACAAGCTAATTGGGACAAAGAGCCCAGAAGTACGTTCTTCCATCGCGTGACATCATGTGAATTTCGGTTTGCACAGAAGGGGATTATGGGAGTTCTCTCAAAGCAGTGACGTGTCTCCCCCCCCTGACTCACTGACCTGAATTTGTCTCCTGAAGCTTTGTATTGTAATGTATTCTGGATCATTAAGTGGAATTTGTCATTGGCGTTATCAGCGCAGAAGAATCCCATAGCATCGCTAAGTACGGAGTGGGTGAAAAAACGTGTTGAAATTATGTGTCTGTTAGGGATGCTAAATCTGTCGGGGACTGTCTGAGGAAATAGATTTTCTATTCAAACGCCTCTAAATGTGAAACCACCGACCCTTATAAATATAAAGTGCTGATTCAGCCTGTGCTGAACCGTCAGGAGCTGAAAAACTCTCTGCACTTGGTCAAATAAGCCTTTTTCAAACCATGACAGCTTCGCCCAGCTCTTGGCCCTCTCCCCGCTCTACCTTTTTTTTTCTCCTGTCTGTCGACTTCTGTCACAGGGAATGAGTCGCAGCTCTGGTCCCATCTCCTGGTTACAGGTGTTTAATTACAACCACCCCATAAAACCTTGGCTTGTTAGTCTTGTCAGAGCTGCGCGCTCATCACAACCCCCCAGCTTTGGTCAACTCCCACCGGGTCGAGATCAAAATGCCTAGCGCTATAGACCGACTCTGCTGATAGTTCGCACTTTCTGACACGACTTCAAAGGGCACTGTTCTGACGAGAGGAGCGTGAAAAAGAAATCCAAGAGACTTTCTGACGGTGAAACATGTTAAGTTGGCCGGTGCGATTTGCTTTCTCACCGGCTGAGACGGCGAAGTGTGTGAGGGCCTGTGGAAAACAAAGTTGCCGAGCTCGAGGTCGCCACATGGCCGGCTTCCCGTTCAGCGCCTGCAGCCGTGGAGCAGCATCCACTGTTAATATTTCACAGCCCCTCGTATGTTCGGGTAGTCTCCTCCCCTACAGCTAGTCCCACAGTTGCTTATTTATTCATAAGCCCCCACCTCCCCTCCCCAGCGCACCGCCGACAAATAGCCCTGACTCGACCCTCGGTGGAGTCCTAGATGGCAGAATGGGTCCTGTCACTCTGAGCCAGGCCACCAGTTGAGCTCCCCGACCGGACGAGGGTGATCAGTCTCTGTGAATGAGGTTATTACTCAGCTCCTGGAACGGGCGTTGTGTAGCCGCTAGCGGAAAACAAGAACAGCTTCTGTACAGTCCCGCGGAGCCTCCGCGGCCATGACGGATAGACCTAATTCATTAGCAGGCTATTTGAATGTGAGCTCGGCTCTCTGGCTCCCCTGTTGATCTTCATCTCTTCTATGGAGGATACCGTAGCGTTAGCAAACATAACCTAGAATACACAGAACCACTGCTTCTGCCTAGGCGCTTTACTATTATGTCCGATTATGTTTTCTTACCATCATAAAAGATTTAGTCATATATACTGTATGTATGTATATATATGTGTTGCAGCTGTCCCTGCACACTAATAGCGTTTTGTGACGTGTGTATTTGCAGCTAAGGTGTAAATATTAGTTAGTACTAACTACCTAATTCCTTTTATATTAATAATATATGACATTTTCATATAAATAAATGTCCATTTTGTTACTCTCCATCACTGATTGATACTGTGTAACACAGCAGTGATTCAGTCTCTAGTGAGTTCATGAAAGCTTTTCCATTTGCTGCACCCGGTGTCTGGTCGGTCTTTCCTGGGAAAAAATCCTCTGGTGCACAGGAAGTGATGCGTTTTACCGTTTTAGTTTATTTGGAATAAGCAGAAGGATAGTTAGCATGAGCAGCGATAGCCACCGTGGCAGAAAAGAGCGCCACCTACAGAAACTCACACTCCCATCAATGGAAAATCCAAGGAGAAAGAGAAGTCACAGTACTGGACACACTGTTTGATTGACAGGTGATCTCTGGGAAGTAGAGAAACACCACAGTAATGAAACTGAGCACCAAAGATGGAGACAAAATGAAAAGAATGAGTCTTGCGGATTACGACTTTAATAACTAGATACTGCTCAACAAAGAACAGACATGATTTGTAAAAAAAATCAAGTGGTGTACACCGTGATGACGTTTGCCACAGGTTGCAGAGGAGTGTTTCATCCAGTCATCTTTAGCTCTGCCTTTGAAGATGATCACATGATGCTAAAATAACCCATGAGGATACATTATTGCATCGGCTCAAAGAGTGGACAAATGCGAGTTTGGGCTTTTAGCTCAGACAAACGGGGGGGCTGGTTGTGGGTGGTGTTGGCATTCATCATCTGTCAAGGCTTGACAGGTCCTTGTAAACAAGCCAACCTCCACTCGATCAATAGGTAAGCAAATGAGCAAACCCCTGGCTCGAGGGACCGCAACAACGGTGTAAGAACATTTGTATCCAAATTAATATTGCAAGTGACCTATGCGGTCCGTGAGCAGAAAAGAAGCCGCCTGGCAGAGGAGACAGAGAAACCGCTGCTGTACCTCGGCTGTTGAATACTCAGTTTCTGACTCGGCTGGCTCTACTTCCAACTAACATTCACTACATTGAGCGTAATAGTCCATCAAACACGATTTTCACCGGAAAATACCTTTAAAGTCACTGTACGGGGAGGCTACGTTAGGTAGCATGTAGAACCACGGGGAACTAGACTACAAGGTCATCCGTACGCCTGAGGAGGAGCTCTATTTTTTTTTTTTACCATTTTCTCTTTATGTCACACACACCCACTCTCATCTTCACTATAAACCCTGTTGTCTATATATAGAGAACCCTTCAGGGCACTTTTGTTTTATTGCTGTTCCCCCAACAAGTCCTCATCCTGTACTACAGTGCCATTGCTTTTGATGCTCAAAAATCAGTGCCTGAATCGGATCGACATCTTCGCCTTGCTTCCTTTTCTTCATCGTCTGTGTGAGAGGTTTTCTGATTTCTTGTAAGCACAATGATTTGTAGTTTGGAGCGTTTGGGCAGATGGGTGTAACTTTACACTGATCAGTTGTTAGTACAACGCCATTTCTGAACTGTATCGTGGGTTAGCATTCCAATTAGCCTGCTGTTGTTCAGACTGACATTGAGTGTCAGAAACGATGCAATGTGAGGTTGTGGGCTGTGCGCGTGCAGGGTAGGAGTGTAGGGTGCAGACGAGGGGGATTCTGGGTCACCGGAAAATGTAGCGGTGAGCCTTCTTGGAGCTCTCACGGGCCTCATCCAATGTGATTTCCATGATGGGAGGTGCCCAGCCTTTCCTCTAACACTCAAACCAGGTTGCTCTACCGGCGCTCACCCTAGTTTAGCAGCACGTGGGATAGTTACATCAGAACCTGCGTATTAGTAAAAGAAACACGTGGCTTCATTCTCCTCCGGCTGGGCTCCCCTGGGCCGCTGCCATTTTGACTGACGTCTTCTCTGACGTACCGGTGCCTCCTGGAGACCTTGGGTGGGGGAGGATTGTTACGCGAGAGCTCGGTTTATCCCCCTGTGGCACCCAGAGGGTCAAAGTTCACGGCATTATGGCAATGGATGTGTGTGCAAATATTTGTTTTTGCACGCAAACATCAGCGTGTGTCCATTTTGTGAGCGCCACAGTGTCTTTTTTCCGCGTAGATGTCAGACAAGGAGGGAGGGAAATTGGCCGTTCCAGTTTAGTGGCAGGAAAGTGGGGCGATCTGTTCTTTGGAAGTTTCCCAGTGAAATTTCCTGGGGACCAAGACACTGAAAATATCTATCTATATACACACTATGTCCTACATAAAAGAGAGGGTGAAAGAGAGAGAGAGCGCGAGAGCACATGAGAATACATGTGTGTGAGAGAGAGACATAGAGAGAGAGAGGAGGAGAGAGGGTAAACGTCACAGTGCTGGTTGTTAGAAGACTTCTTGAACCAGGCCAAGACACCAATCAAAGTTTCCTCATTTGACCCAGCACTGCTGGAAGTCCAGTTTTGGGCCTTATAACTTTTTGGTTATTTGGAGTTTGTTCGTTGTCTTCTGCCACAAATGGACATTTCAACCGGGTCCCCCTTAAAACGCGTCTCACATCCGGATTGTGTCCGGATAGGATTTGGCCGGATTACATTTACACCTGGCAAATGTGTCAAAATGAGATTGGATTTCTGTTTCCCTCGCCAAAACACTGATTGCTGCGCGCGTCGCTTCCTCTCATGAGATTTACGTCCTTCGAACAATATGTTTTTGACGCGTTTCATTCATACTGTGTTGTTAAATGCATCTCTGACCAGGGCCCGAGGCAGCTTGGGTGATCGGATGCACTTCCGACTCATTGCCAGATGTAAAGGTGGACCATGTACCTGGTCCTTTATGTGCGTCATCAATCAATCTGTTTCTCTTGATTCCACTTCAGAGAACCCCCCGCCCCCCTTCCCCCGATTGAGAGAGTTAATAATGTGACCTGGAACTGAAATGTAACTCTCCAAGGAGAACAGCAACCGATTAAGATTTATGACGGAGCGATATGAAGCGGAGGAGATGATTATCACTTGTTGGAATTAGGTAATATCTAATCGTCCATCGTCCTCTTTATCTTCACACACACGAACACACACACACACACACACACACACACAGAGTATTCATTATGAAGGTCTTTTACGTGTGAGTCATGACTTTTCTCTTGGGAACCGATTACTGCTCTATTACTCCTCTGTCCTGAGCTGATGATGATATTGGAGAATGTTTAGTGTCACATGATGGTCTGAATGCTGTTTCAGTGGCTTTTCCATCCTGACGAGTGAAATTCTGCAGGAAACGCTGAAGCCTTACCATTTTTTGGATTTGTTGGCCACGAAAATGGTCAAGTTGAACTATAACGGCATCGGCCTTGAAAAGCCGATGTCGGTCGAACCCTGCCATCCTCACCTCCTGCCTCCTGCTCCTCTGCTCCTCCACCCAGCCCCCTGTGTTCACACCTCTGACTTAACAGCCTCCTTTTGCGTCGCCCTCCCCATCCCCACTTTCTTCCTCTGACTCTCTTTTGTTTCCTTCTTCCATTACAGTATCTCGGGTGTCTTTCTTTCCATCGTACCTCTCCTTTCTCTCGCTCTCGTTCTCTCCCCTCCAGCCCCTCTAATCAGATGTGTCGTCTACCCGTCCTCTATCTGTCTCCTTTTTGTTCGGCGATCTATTTCTCTCCCGACTAGCTCTCGCTCCTTGTCGTCCTTGTTCCAAATCCTCCTCTCTCTATTGTAGCTAAATCCCTCATATTTCCCCACTGCCTCCTCATTTTCTCCTTCTTTCTCCTTCCCCTTCTTCTTCTGCGTCTCTCTTGCTCTTGTCTTTTCTCTCTAACCAAATCCCCGCTCATCCCTGCTACCTTACTGCTTTCCCCTTGTCCTTTTCCCTCCTCCTCCTCTTTCCCCCTATCTCTGATTACTCAGCACTATGTAAAAATATGGATTGTTCACTTCCATTTCCATTATCATATCTTCTTTAGGTAGCTCTCCCCGGTTGGTCAGCTTTTTGACAAGACTATACCAACCTCGCTGCCTTCTCTAAGCCCCCTCCCTCTTTCTCTGTGCGCCCTTGTCTCTTTATTTGTCTCTTTATTTGGTTTCCGATCATTCTTCCCCTCTTCTTTCCCTCGGCCTTGCTTTTATTTCATCAGTTTTCTTTCATTCCCCCAGCCCCCCTCTTTTTAAATCATCAGATGCGGCTTCATAAAAGTGGCCTGACTAATTTCCATGTACAAAAACACTGTAGATGCAGTTGCAACTTTATAATAAGGGGCCAGATAATAATGTTCATTTCTTATGAATGCTTGTTTAACTAGGATAATAAATATGACTCACGCAAATCAACCTCATTTCATTTCTTAACTCAACTCATAATCCAAGATATAAACAGACAATTAAACAATATAAATGTATCATTTACGGGGCGATATATAGTGTTTGTCCAACTATGTCGTGCCTGTCAAATAACTATGTAACAGTATGTTGCACACTAGTCCACTGTTGCCTCCGTCCTCATTATAGCGAGCAGCAGCAGGTGGTTGGAAGCAGCCAGCACACCAGAGAGTTTGTCAGTGTTTGTCACAGTCGATTCTGCTCTCCATGTTTTTTTGTTTGTGTGTGTGTGTGTGTGTGTGTGTGAAGAGTAAGAGAGAGACTATACATATTCTCAACACTGCAAAAAGTGTTCATCTTAGTAAACCATTCATTACGATTCTGATTCTGAAGGTGAGATAATTTCACTTTAATTTCAAGTCCAAGTCATTTCCTTGTTTTGGGATTTTCTCAACAAATAAAGTGTCAGTATCTTCGACCAATGCAGAATAACTCACTCTAGTGTCAACAAAAACAACGGATTCAGATTTTGAGGCTCAGTGCTAGCTTAAGTGACTTGGCAAGATGGACACATGTGTCCCTTGAGAGTAATAACTCCTCTCCCTGTCATTCCCTTCCATTTTATTTTTTATTTTCTTGTTCCATCTCTTCATCTATTCTCCCTCTCGCCCTGGACAGCTGGTGGTTTATACTCTCACTCAATGTCCCCTGAGGATAGCCTTGATATTATGTGTCTGACACTTTTTTTTCCCTCCGCAACATGGCCACGTTTCCCCCTGTGTCTCTCAACACACAACGCGAAGTCCATTTACAATTTAAAGTCTCCTCATTATTCCGTATTTGGTAGTCCTTCAAAGTAAAACGCCCTGAACTTGAAAACAAGCAGATGCCGATGAAAGTTTAGATCAGTAACCGTTTTTTTACATCCCCATTTTGCACAGTTTTGTCTTTGCCCAGTGCACAGACTTCTTCTGTATCTCTGTAGCTGTGCCTGTACTGCTGAACGCTCTATCCATTCATTCAGTTCATTCAGTGCCCCAGTTATTTATGATTCTGCTGCTTGGTGCTGCGTGGAGCTGTCCATTATGTAGTGGTGCTGAAAGTCCAGACACTGAGCGCAGTGCCAACAAGTAACCACTAGGGACTGATCTGTCCTCTGCTCAGCTTGTACTTGAACACAGCGCTGCATCACTAATACTCTGAAGTGGTCTCAGGGGTGAGGGCAAGCATACCAGGTTATACTTCACCATATGAAGGGCTGTTGTCTGTTAGGAGTTGCTGTATAGGGCAGAAGTGAATAGTCTTTTCAGCTATATATATATATATATATATATATATGTACCCTCCATAATATTAACTTCCATAGTAGTACCCTCCACAGTAGCACCCTCCATAGTATTACCCTCCTTAGAAGTACCCTCCATAATAGTAACCTCTATAGTAGTACCCTCGATCATAGTACCCTCCATAGTATTACCCTCCATAATAGTACCCTCAATAGTACACTCCATAATAGTACCATGATAGTACCCTCGATCATAGTACCCTCAATAGTACCCTCCATAATAGTACCATGATTGTACCCTCGATCATAGTACCCTCCATGGTAGTACCCTCCATATTAGTACCCTCCATAGTATTACCCTCCATCGTAGTACCCTCCATAATAGTACCCTCAATAGTAGTACCCTCAATAGTAGTACCCTCAATAGTAGTACTCCCCATAGTAGTACCCTCCATAATAGTACCAGGATAGTACCCTCGATCATAGTACCCTCCGTAGTAGTACCCTCCATGGTAGTACCCTCCATGGTAGTACCCTTAGTAAACTATGCCTCAGGGGTCTGTACTAGAGACAGAGAGCTTCTGAAGGTTCGGTTGTCTCAAGCTCAACAGAACCGCATGGAGTCTGGGATTGTAGACTGAAGTTTCACAGTACAAGTGGATCTGTTTGAACATGGGGTGTGAATAGTATGTCGCCCTGTGGTGAGGGCTAACGTAGCAGGCTACGTTTGAAAGGAAGCAGTCTGTTCCCATAGTGACCAGAGTTTGCAGGAGGGATGCGGGATGGAGTCCTGGCCTTGGGCAGACGAGACTGTCAACTGTTCATGAACTTCTTATTCTGTGGTTTTGTTTTCACTCGCTCCCCGTGTCTTTGTTCTGATCTATTCTTCTTCTCTTCCTTCCTCCCCCCCTGCAGTGTCTCTCCGGGAATGATGCTGTTGCCTTTCATGCCGCCCTCCCTGTCACCATGACAATGCCGTTCAGCCCCCTCTCCAGTGACGAGGAGCAGCAAAGGATGCTGGGAAACAATCGACATCTCTATCCAGGGGCAGAGGAAGAGGAAGAGGAGGAGGAAGAGGAGGAGGAGGAAATGGAGGAGGACGACCGCGACGAGGAAGGGGAGGACGAGGAGAACGGGGAGCTGGA